>SDVV010006953.1:0-18093 GCA_016164225.1 Gammarus roeselii
CATACATACATACATACATACATACATACATACATACATACATACATACATACATACATACATACATACATACATACATACACACATAGATACATACACACATAGATACAAACATATAGTTACAAACATATAGTTACAAACATATAGTTACAAACATATAGATACAAACATATAGATACAAACATATAGATACAAACATATAGATACAAACATATAGATACAAACATATAGATACAAACATATAGATACAAACATAAAGATATTAAAATATATAAATATAATATATTTGCTTGGCTCTTGATCTTTGTTCGAGTAGTTATGGGTTTATATGGTCTTTACCCACCCACATCTGTTGTGGAACTGTGATGGCCTAGGTCTCAGTATTCCACTTTGGCAAAGTGATGAGAGCTTGTGGGAGTGGCAGTCATGGCAGCCCAGTTGTTGTGTGGTATCCTCAGAGCTTTGTTCCTGGACCACTATTGTACTTTATCTAAACTAGTGACATGTCCAGTTTTCCCAGATACAAGTTTAAGGCATTTGCAGATTGTAAATGCCTTTTTACATTGTTCTGGAATCTTGGATTGCATCAAGACGAGTGTGTTTTGTAGCGCCTTTCCAGAGATTCTACAGTTATTGGGGCTCTGGTTCACTCAACAAGTGTTACCTGCTACGTAGAGCATTAAAGTTTTTCACTGCATTGAAAAATGTGGGTGTATAATTATATACAGGTTGCAGTTTCCCCCATAATTTTTGATTTGGAGGCTGCAAAGGCTAATGGGTTGGCAAACTTTGTTGCTTTGCTGAGATCAACTGTCTATGGATCTCCAGAGTCTATGCTATTCTTATCTGTAGTGCATATTTACCAACTTGTTGATTTTTTTCTGTTATAAACATGGGTAGGAATTTAAAGTCTAGATATGTTTTCTGGTAAGGGCCAGTTTCTGAGGGCAGCCCTGATTAAGTAGTAGTAAATTTTGCTCGACAAATTGGAAGATCTCCCAACTTCTTTTCATTTGCTTCTAGAGTTGGTACTAGGGGTCATTAGTTGAAGATGTTCCTCTGTGCTTTTATGATAGTGTGATCCAGAATGGCATGACTAACTGAATCACATGTAGTCCGTTGAATGATGTTCAAATTTTGGTATTGTTCAATTTTCTATTTCTGGTGTTTTCCAATTCTTGAGTCTGTGGCATTTGTTCCTCCTGTTCTGCCCTGCTGGCTTGTTAGGTGGCTGCAAGGCCACCAAGGCCAGTTGCCTGAAGCACAAATTTCCAGATTGGTAAATACATCTTTATGCTGTGCACCTCTGGTCCTTGCATGCCAAGGCCATTGTGCTTCATGTTCTGCTCTGAGCTCTGGCCTTGCTGGTATAGGCATAAAGTCACTAAAAGTAGATGCCCCCAACAGCCTTATGGGCCCTGATCACGTTTCTCTAGTCACCCTGGTTTATGCTATTGAGCCAACTGCACATCAAAAATTTATTGGAAGTGGCATGTCAGATGTAACAGTAAAATGAAAGGAAGCACTTGAGCTAGGATATGCCTGACATTTTTCATGTTTTCTTCCAGATAAGTTTGCAGCCTTACTGGAAAAGGAACTGCCTGATGATCTCATGTGGACTGGGGAGACAACCCCTGGTGGCAGCAGTAACAGCAATGGCACTGCCATGCCTAGTGGTGTCAATGGTCTCATGGAGAGTAATCAAGGGCAAACTTCTGGCCCCACCAACAACACTTCCTCAGACAACAGAACGCAGGGCAACCAACAGCTGGCACACCTGCTTCAAAGCAAGGCTCCCTCAAGCTCTCTGGCTGTATCCATGCACCAGCAACACATGCCTCAGCAGATGGTCAACTCTATGACAAATTCCAAGCCTGGGCTAGTAGCTCCAATGCAGTCCCCCCAGAACACAAACATGGCCCCTAAAGGACCTGTACAGAGCTCTGCTAGTCACTCCCTCAATGATTCCATGAGTGGAATGAACAATATTCCTGCTATGGCTGGTCATGGAGGACCCATGGTAACCTCCATGGCCTCAGGCCCCATGACCAGCACTTCCATGACCTGCCACATGTCCATGTCCTCCAGTGTGCCCACTATGTCCACTACGTTGACAAGTATGTCCAACATGACAGGGCCAGGTGGGATGGCTGGCATGAACAAACCTCAGGGACTAGTCTCGTCAATGGCTCCTGGTAACATTAACAATCAGATGTCTGATGGCGTTATGAGCAATGGGCCCCTTCCTGGCATGGCTCCGCAAGGGATGCTGCCAGCAGGCATGAGAGGACCCTCACCCCAGCCACATGTTGTGGGAGGACCAATGGGACCTCGCCATCCAGGCATGCAAGGGCAGATGACCAACAGGCTTCAGGTAAGGACTAACATTGCTTAGTAACTCAACACTGCTGCCAATGTAAACATGAAAAAATGTTTAAATCTCTCCTAATAGTGGTGAATGAAGTCCAATTACAAATTCTGGAAGAATCCTTTTTTGGTAAATGGTCAGTCTACTGAAAGACTACAGTATTTAATTGTTTGTAAAACTACACATAGTTTTAGCTCATGATTCATATCAATCTCAGTTGCTATTTAGATGCAATAAGCTTAGCATAAAATATAGCCTATTCATGGAATCTATCAAGCGTCCATCAAACAACTGAACACACAGGACAAATTGCACGATCAATATCCTTGAAGGGTACAAGCACACTTTCCTTTTGTCCCATCTTATATTGATATAACATTCAAAATCCTTGGAGGGCCACACACAATCATATTTTTCTTCAATCTAATTGTATTGTAACATATGCTGTTGATATTCTTGGATGGTACAATACTAAGTTTTCTCATTTTCTAATGAATTGTATTGATATAACGTGTGCTATCAATATCCTTGAAGGGAACAATCACATTTTTATATATTTCTAAATTGTATTGATATAACATGTGCTATTTATATCCTTAAAGGGAGCAGTCACCTTTTTTCTGTCTGCTCTAACTATTGATATATCATGTGCTATTGATATTATTTTTTGTGCTATTGATATCCTTGAAGGGTACAATCACACTTTTTTTTTCTCCTGTCTAATTGTGTTGATCTAACATGTGCTAATAATATCCTTTAAAGGGTACAATGACACTTTTTTTTTCCTCAATTTGATTGTATTGTTACAACAACTCAAGAGCTATCAGTTGTTATACCTACCACAATCCAAATCTGAAGTCAATGCCAAGATATAACACCTAATAATATCACACAAACAACAATTCATTCAATTGTCAAATTTTTAACTCATTGTTTTTTTACCACTTGTATATCTGTAAAGGCCAATTTTTAAAATGTATGTGATTGTGGGATTTTAACTTACTTAATTTAGCCACAGCATGGTAATTGAGATTCACATGCATTTTATTTTGCTTATTTTGTCCCATCTTTTGCTATTGCACATGGCTTGCTAATGATGCTTACTGGCAAGGCATGGTGTCCACTAATTACTACCTAACTCTCGACCTTAAATCTCATAAATAGCTATTCATTTAGCCAGCTTATAGATCATACTTGCTTGTTCCCTAGTGATGTCTGCACAATGACACCAGTCATCCCTTTATTATCTGCCTTTACTTGCATTATTCACTAATAAGGTTTTTCTGTTCATAACCCTTACTGCACCCTACATTTACCTATAAATTCCATTCAGCTACTGGTTTTGTTGCAGTGGGTAGCACGAGATGGTTGATGTAATATGCCTGTTTCTGTATGCACATTTATATGCAAAGATTAAAAACAGTTTTGCTAATTGTCATGAACCTTGTATCTTCTGTAGATGGTCCATGGAATCTTGAACTAAAACCCAGAATATGATTTAAAAGAATGCATTTGAATGAAATTAGAAAAAAATCCCATGCACGATAGACAATAAGCTAATAAAAGAGCTTCTACTTCCAACTCTGCTGCTGTTGTTGCTACTGGCCTTCTTATTGTTTACTCACACTTGCTTCCATTTTCTCTTTCAGGCTGCAAGTTTTAATTTTAATGGTCAAAACTTGTATCAGGAAGCAGCTCCACCCAAAGCCTCTAGTTATTCTATGCAGAGAGCTCTGTACACAAGAATCCCAATTACTAGCCCCAACACGATCAACAGCAACAACAACATCCAGACAAGCATCATGTCAAGCCAAGTTTGCCCTGCATCAGCATCAATGGATGTTCAAGGTAGCCAGGTTCCACATTTTTCTTTCTCTGGTCAGGGAGGAGGAGGTGTGGCAGTGCTTGGCGGCCAGTACACTCCCTGCTTTCCTCACAACCACCGCCCTGTGATGGACGTGTCCATGGGTCATGGCGGTGTGCCCCAACGGCCCATGACTATGGTAATGGGTCCTCGCTACCCCAACCAAGACATGAACATGATGAACAACAACCCTGCGGGAGCTACTAACCAGCCTCTAGCACCGGGGCCAGGCGGCCAGGCCATGCAGAGTGGTCCAGTTGGTCCTGGGCCTCCACCTGGGGTAGGTGGAATGGTTGGACAAGCTGGCCCAGGAGCTGGTGGTGTTGTCAACAGACCAGGGGAACCCGGCCGGCCCATGGGCGGTCAGTCACGCACTGCTGCCGACCCCGAGAAAAGGAAGTTGATACAGCAGCAACTTGTCCTGCTGTTGCATGCTCACAAGTGCCAGCGCAGAGACAACAACCAGCAGCAACAGAACAATGGAGATGTCAGACAGGTGAGTGTGCAAATGGTATGAATAAAATTGCTGAAGTTCAGGTTGGAAAAGGACTAGTGATGGGACTATACCAAAAATTTGGCCAATTTTGATACCAAAGAATTGGTTTATACAGATGCTAAAAATGGCCGATACTTGCCGATACGGATACTTTTCCACAATTTTGATTCAATGGTTGAAGTATACATTTTTTTCAGTAAATTTTATGCCCATAGAGATAAAAAAATTACTATTTCAGTGAAGATATCAGTGACTATCCACAGATAATTATTGATTCATAATTCTGTTGAGGCACTTTGATTTTGATAAACTAAATGAATCTTGAATCTTGCGGGACTTTGAATTAATAATCACATTTCATATTAAAATGTAGCTACCTATAATATAAGGGTAAATTACAAGCACATCATGACTCACAAACCAAATAATCTATGGGCACATGAAACAGATCCTGTGACAGCATTGGTAGTAGAATGTCTGGCAAAAAAAAATATTGATGACATCAATGTAGATCAAATTATGAAGAAAACTGAGAAATCATACTTCACATTGTTGACCAATTTTATAAAGTATTGAACTTTGAAGTGACTTTGAATGATTCAACAGTGCATTTGAGAGATGCATGGTGTGGTGGTTAGGGAGTGAATCACTATCGATAAAGTATACATATAAAAATTATTCGCCAATTAATTTACAACAAATTAAAAGTAGCAAATAAAACTGATGAACATGTTGAGTATTTTCAAAAACTAGGCTAGTGTGTATGCTGAAATTCACTATGTTAATTTGCCTAAATTAGTTATTGCTTGTTAGCATAATTGAATTGACAACCTTCTAAGAGTATGTGGTATTGTAGAGAAATATATTTGGAAAGTCTTGCATAACTTTGGTGGAATTGTTTATTAACATGAACTAGATCATCCTTGATTGCAATAGAAATTATATCAGTATATTACTATTGTCAACAATGAATACATACATGCATACATAGTGTCAGTCTAACTCAGTTCACACAACCTATGAATGTTGGAACTTGAAGTTAGGGTGTAGCTATATCAAATAATTGTAATAATTTAATTACAAAACTACCAATGCATAGCTACATATTTTTTCTTTATTATAAACTATTATTTTGTTTACTGTTGAGTACACATAATAAACATATGGAAAATTATTTAAATTATTTGAAAAATTGCTGAAAAGTGCTCTTATATGACAAAAATATATTTCCAAGTATCGGCCATTTTTCACCAATACAGATACCAACAAAAAGGGTCTATACCCACGGATACCAATACTTAGGCACATCACTAAAAATGACATACTTTGCCTACAGGGGCATTGCATTGTACTATGTGATAGCTAAGACATGTTGTAGGAGCTGTGTTCTTGAGCTGGTGCACTATAAATGCACGAGCACAGGTTTAGCTATAGTAAGGTACTATTTCATGCAACCTTTTCCTTTGATGCTCTCCTAGTTTGAAGTTTACGGCCTCATTTGTGAGGTTCCATGCATGAGAACTGAGCTCATGTATGGGATTCTCGTTTCCTGTCAATTCATAGTTAGCTGGGTCTGGGTGTTGGAGAGGTTTTGTCCAGCAAAGCATGCCAGGTTGAATTTCAAATATTCCTTTTGATTATTTTTTGCCAATCCAGCTACTGTTACCTTGTCTCAGAAATAGCAACCCAACTTAACATCCTAGAGATGCTTGGGTCTTGCTATTATGTTAGAATAATGCTGCACGTTTTTAAAAAATGGATTGGGACATCTATTGCCCTGCCAAGAATACAATGAACATGATGATGCGGTCATTTTTGAGAGAAATTGACAAAGCTATTTGGTAAACAGCATGCGTACATGACCATGATGTCCCATTGCAAAATGTACTCCCATACTTTTATTACTGAGTGTTGATGCTGCTGCAGTCAATAGTCAGCGTATTTTGTTATGTATTTAAGAGATTGTGAGGTTTCTTATAGTATTTATGATTCTGTGTCTTTTTCAGTGTGTGCTGCCACACTGCCAAACCATGAAGAATGTTTTGAGCCACATGACAGTCTGCCAAGCTGGCAAAGATTGTCCTGTGCCTCACTGTGCTTCTTCAAGACAGATTATCACACACTGGAAAAATTGTGCTCGTCAAGATTGTCCAGTGTGTGAACCTCTGAAGCAAGCTGACAAAAACAAGCAGAATCCGAATGCTGCTGCTGCTAATGCTGGAACAGTTGTTCCTGGTCAGCAGCAACAACAACAGCAGCAACAACAACAACAACAACAGCAGCAACAACAACAACAACAGCAACAACAACAACAACAGCAACAACAACAACAGCAACAACAGCAGCAGCAGCAGCAGCAACAACAACAACAACAACAACAACAACAACAACAACAACAACAACAACAACAACAACAACAACAACAACAGCAGCAGCAACAACAACAACAGCAGCAGCAACCTCAGCAGCAGCCTGGCCAACAGCAACAACAACAGCAGCAGCAGAACATTCCTGGTAACGTTGTTGTGAGCAACTGCCAGAGCATTGACGGCGGTCAGCAGCCCATCGTGTCTCAGCCTGGCCATAGTCCAGGTCCTGGACAGCTTGTGTCCGGCGTGTCCTCTGTCCCAGGCGGTGTGGGTGGCATCCAAGCCTCTGCGGCCGCAGCGGCTGCCGCAGCAGCCAATGCTGCCGCGGCTGCTCAACGTGCTGCTGGAGGTGGCATGAAGAGGAATTTCGATGGAGAGATTTTGAATAGCGGTGGTGGCATGATAGGCCAGGATGGGTTATTGAGACCTGTTCGACCAGGTGGTCCCCAAGGTCAGCAGTCTTTGGGGCCTGTTGGAGGTTTGCAAGGTGCTGGGCCTAGTATGATTGGTCCGGTACCTGGATTGGTTGGGACCAATCAAGGACTCGTAGGTTCAGGACCTGGTCCTACTGGTCCTATGGAGCGTCGGATGACTCCAGGAATGCAGCAGCGACCTGACGGCTCTCAGATGCAGATGGTGGGGGGACCAGTTGGAGGAATGATGCTCGCCAGTGGCCCAAGGGCTATGGCTCCTAAAATGCTGCAACACTCCATGGGTCCTGGTCAGAGACAGCCGCTCCCACCCAATCAACAGCATCCCGGCCAGATGCAGTCAGTCGGAGGACCTCCTAACGTACCTGCTGGAGCTTCTAAACCTGCCAATGCCAATATGGCACCTGGGGTGAGTTTTAAATCTTTGTTTAAACCAACCAGCTAGGTTTTAGTGCAGCTTCGATAGTTTCATATACCTAAATACTCGGCTTCATTTTCTTCCAGTTGTGATTATTGGGATGACTGCTAGTTTTCTTATATGGAAATTTTGGGTATGCCACAACACCCAGTACATGTGAATCACATTGATTGATGCTGTACCCTTTTTAAACTCGAGTTTAAAAGGTTGTACTTTCTTGAACTCCTGTGGAAATGATGTTCTTGAGATACCCATTTTTAGGATAGCACATTGTTGCCGTCGGTAGGTTGTTGTTGTTGTCATGTATTAGTCAATACCGTTCTAATGCTGCGCTAATGACGCTTGTCCACTTTGATGCAACATTTTTTTTAAACAAATTGCGTTAGTACTATAATGTGAGAGGTTCCCTCGGTAGTTGCTGGCCTGGCGCATGAGATCCTCGTTTCCTCTTGCTGTTGTCAGTGGTAACTTTAACATTTCGCTCCCAGGCCGCTATGACCCCGAGTATGGCTGAATCGTGGCTCAACCTTCCCAACCAACCTGGTCAGCTGCCGGGCAACATCAGTGTAGTAACGGCACGCCCATCCGAAGGGACCAAGGATTGGCACCAGAGCATCACCAATGAGCTTCGTAATCACCTCGTCCAAAAGCTGTAAGTTGGTTACAACACAGACCTGCTACCAACAGGATTCTTATGCCTTTCACTAAACATTATTTTCAAATTTCATCATAAATATGTATATAGGCTGCATTTAGTCATGTTTCCCGACCTGCTCTGTTGTGGTAGCAATGTGTAGCCTGAAGAAAGCACTGATTATATGTACACTTTTTAGTAACTCTACTTCGTCAAATACGATTATTTCACTCTTTACATTAATTGTTCTTTGTTTCAAATACCACTGAGTTGCTACTAATAATAACACTTGACAACTATCATCACAATTTGGTAAATGTGCTCTTCTGTCCATCTGTCGGTCAATTTTTTACCATTAGTTTCTCAATTCCCGAAGTAATGCTGCTTATTTATGAAAGTTGAGATGGTAATTATTAGAGTAGCTCAAACAAAATTATAGATCAGCCTACATTTTTTATTAGAACAAAGAAAATAAATAAAAAATACTTTTTTTCAATACTGATGAATTTTTCTAGGTACTTTTGTTCTAATTTTCTGTAACTGATCATCTACCTCTCATGCAAGACTAAATTTACTGTATGAAACTCACCAGTTGTATTGTGTTTGAAAGCCAATTTATGCCAGTATCAGTCTTATGAAATGTGCCATCCATAATGTGCTTGGGTTTAAGTGCATACTCCTCTTTGAATTGCATCCTGCTAGCCAAACTTGCTCATTTACTGACATCAGCTTATGTAACTTGTTTGAAGATCATATGCAACAATAAATTCAATGATCTTAGTGTGACAAACTAAAAATTGGAAAGCTTTCATCCTTACCCAAATATGTAATCGTGCATATTTTCTCCTCTAACTTGAAGATGTTCCAAGAAGTCGGAACTACCTGCTAGCCCTTTGTGAGATCACAATTCATACAATTATTTTGTTTAACATAGTCTTGAATTTAACCTACTGAACCTTCCTTCAAAGACTGCAATTCAATTATGTTTATGGAGGATTTCTTAGATAAAGTAATACAAACAATCTTGAATGTAAAATATGTAAATTTGCTGGGGATTTTATAACTTATTTGACCATTTTCAGAGCATCATATTTTGTCCTGTTTGTCATACTTGAATGGATACTTGGAATTCTTTTGCTGTCCACAGCAGGTCACAGCGTAGCTGCCACCTGGCTCCTATTTGATATATTTGGTCTGATGACCTTTCATTCTCATTATTCAGGTTGGCCCTCTTGTTGGAACTTGCACCATCATCTTTGGTGATAAAAGAGCTTCTGTTTATTTTATGAGGACAATTCTTCTATCTGAAAAGACACAATTTCATGAATCTTGCATTGTTAATAATTTTTTTGTCTTCCTAAATGAAGAATTATTGGAGGAAGTTTGGTGTTTCAAGTACGTGCTTTTTCACTTAGAGAAGAGGGAACTAGGGGCAACTTGGAAATTGCAAGTGAAAGAAGGGCCGAAGTTACTCTGAAGGAGAGGATCAATAACGTACGATTTAAAACGAGGATGGGGATGAAGTTGGAGGACAGAAGATTCACGTGTCCTGAGAAGGTTCGGGCACTGGCGAGAGAATGTATGATGGGAGATTGTAGATTTGGGTGATGAAAGCAGAGGTGAGTGAACGTGGGCCTAGTGATAGACCAAAGTGTGGGTTGATGGATGACGTGCAGCAGGCGTTAGGAAGGAGAGACAACAGTGTGGAGGGAGCAAGAAAGCGTGCAATGGATAGGCCCATTGAAGAATAGTTGTGAATGTATGAGTTTGGACGCTGCCTTGCTGTGTTTCCCGCCTTTGGCGTCTTGGTTGTTGCTTAACTCTGCCAGAATTCTCTATATCCACCAACACTCGCGTGTTCAGAAAGAGTGGAGTAGAAGGGGAAGAAGAAAATCACGTTTCTGGTCGAGAAACTTTGATGGTCGTGGTTGGAGGAGGTCCCGGTTTTTATGACACAGCAGGGGTAAACCTGTTCACTGTCGGGCCGTCGGACCTCACTTCAGGCCGGTTCCTTTAGCGCCAAAGAGTAAAGTTTGCGTGACAGAAGTGTGAGATGCGTCTTGCCGTTGATCAACCCTCCTTTCTGCGGCATTCAGCCATGTGTTTGTATCAATGTCATTTCCCTCTTCCGTATTGTTCTTTATTATTTTTGGTGTCCTCTATTTCATAGCTAGCATCATACAGGTAGCTATTTGTGTTGCGCGGCATCCATCATTTACATTAAATATGTTGCCATTTTAAAACAATCTACATCACAGCTACAATGACCAGAACCCACATCATATGGCTATGTTAGCAATTTTATGATCATTCTTCAACATGCTGCCACTTAGCACCAAACATGTTTCTTCATTCACGCTGCCATTCTTGTTGAAGATTGGGCGCCTCCCCCCTCTGTGTCTGCCCAACTTAGCCACCCCCCTAACTAGGGGGAAACGGCTGTATGTCTATACATACTCTAGTCCAACATGTTTTATCCATAATGCCACTCAATTGAGCAGGATTCATTCATGTTTTTGCTTCTACTCTTGTCTAGTATGCTTTATTTATGCTGCTACTCTTGACGAACATGCTTTCTTCAATCTGCCATTATTTTCGAAAACGCTTTATTCATACTGCCACTTCTATCTAACTTGCAGCATTTGTGCTACCACTTTCCCTTGTGTCACTCCTTGCTGTCATCTTCTGAATCTTACATCAAGCATCATCATCTGGAGGCGGTCGCATCCATGCTTTGAAAGCATTCACATACGATGTGGTGTTGAACCTTATTATAGAGAGGAGTTAATGTTTTTTGAACGTGTTGAAACTCTGTTTCAGGGTTCAAGCTATTTTACCAAGCCCAGAACCTCTGACCATGCAAGACAAGCGAATGCAGAACCTCGTCAACTACGCCCGCAAAGTGGAAGGAGATATGTTCAGTGTCGCCAGTTCTCGGGTGAGTTACCACACCCGCAAAGAGGAAGTAGATATGAGCAATGCTGCCAGCTCTCGGGTGAGTGACTGCGCCCGCAAATTCGAAGACAAAATATTCCATACTGCCAGCTCAAGGGTGAGTACAGATATGACTATGGTCTGTTCAGTAGAAGACTTCTTCGATCTGCTTGCTGACCGTTCATCCATCTGCTGTTTGACCGTTCATCTATCTGCTATCTGACCGTTCATCCATCTGCTGTTAGACCATTCATCCACCATCTTGTAGACAGTTCATCCGTCGTCTTGCAGACATTCATCCATTTGTTTGTAGACAGTTCATCCATCTTCTTTTAGATAGTTCATCCATTGTCTTGTAGGCATTCATCCATATGCTTATTGACAGTTCATCCAGTTGCACTTGAATAGTTCATCCATCTGCTTGTAGACAGTTCATCCATCTGCTTGTTGACAGGTCTTCAATCTACTTGTAGACATGTCTTCCATCTGCTTGTCTTCCATCTGATTGCAGACATGTCTTCCATCTGCTTGCAGGCAGGGTCTTCCATCAGCTAGTAGACAGTTTATCCATTAGCTTGTATCCAATTTATCCATCTGTCTCTGAACAGTTTGTTCATTTGCTCGTGGACAGTTCATCCATCTGCGCATAGACTTTTCATTCATCTGCTCGCAATGTGTCTACTGTCTTCTTCCATTAGTATTTCAAACTTTAGTTACATCTGTGAAGTCACCATTCAAATTTTGTTTCACATGCTACCACTTCATAATTTATTGCCTAGGTGAAATTATGTCAGAGACGTCAATGTGTGTTTGAATGTTTTAAATCCTACTCTGCAGTATCACCGTTGCTGTAACACTACTCAGTAATGGGTTTTATCATTTGTGTGATCTCAAATTTGGCTTTATCAGCAGTATATACATGAGCAGAATTATTTAATCTAAGTTTGTATAATCCTATTCTTTTGCAGCCTGAGTACTATCATTTGCTGGCTGAGAAGATCTATAAAATACAGAAGGAATTGGAAGAAAAGAGGCAACAGCGTCGCAACTGTCCACGAGACGGCCAACCACAGGGTCTTGACCCCGCCTTGTCCCAGCCTAACATGGCCATTGGGCCTGTGGGCTCTTTGCCTCTTGGTCCTCACTCTGGAGGCTCTGGTGGACCCAGTCCATTGGGACTCCCTCCGCAGCAACAGTTGCAACAACAACAACAGCCAATGCTTCAGCAGCAGCAGCAGCAGCAACAACAACAACAACAACAACAACAACAACAACAGCAGCAGCAACAACAACAGCAACAACAACAACAACAACAACAACAGGGACTTCGTCCCATGGGTCCCATTATGTTGAGATCTTTGAATACACCCGGAAATCCTAATATGATCAGAACATGTGGTCCCCCTGTTATGGTCTCGAGCCAACACCAGCAACCTCAGCAATACACGAGTGCCCCTATCACCTCTCCTGCCACCATCACCTCTCCTATCACAAGCAGCATGGCTGCTGCATCTCAAAGTCCTGCTTACCCCGGTCCTGGTAGTGGCTCAGTGACGCCTGTAACACAGGCTACTGTGCCTGGCCAGCAAGCTCCGCCCAGACCGTCTTTGGCTCCACCCCCTTACACAAGTCCGGTGGCCACGCCCCCCATCTCTTCATCTCTGCCGAAAAATATCGCTGTTTCTAATGTTAGTAACGGAATAACCAACATGCCTCAGAGTATGAATGCTGGAGCGCCTGGCGCTATGCAACAGCATCAGCCTTCCATGGGTTCGAATGGTGGCTCGATGCCCATGAGCACCGCGGCTCCCGTTGATAATATGAACAACAACATGCAGTCTTCCTTGACTACGTCCACCTCTTGTGCCGATTCAATGATGTCATCAACAGTTTGTCCCCAGTCGGGAGGTTCCTTACCTGGCCCACTTCCCCAAACTATTAAAGAAGAACGCAAACCTGATCTCAGTTCCATGAACATTAAAGAAGAGCCTATGGAGATAGAGATGAAGAAAGAAATAAATGACATGAATGATCTCGGTGGTACCGACATGGTTAAGATGGAGATAAAAAATGAAATTAAAGACGAACCGTCTGATAACACAAATGATATGCCTAATGAGACTGACTTAGTCGTAAAGGAGGAGGCACCCAGCTTGAAGCGAGAGATGGTTAGTCCACCTAGATTCAGTGGCGACTCAACCAGTACAAGCACTCCCACAGCAACTAGCACCATCAGTACAATCAATACAAGCTCCAACACCCCTTCCTCCAGTACACCGAGCGCCTTCCCTATGACGAGCAACACGCCCACATCTTCCACGAACACAGCCTCTACACCCACTTCAAATAGCATCAGCCTCATGATGAATCAAAAACCGAGCAGTGCATGCGAATCCTCGTCCAATTCAAACACCAACAAGCCGTCAGGATCACGACCGAGCGGATCGGGTGGTAAAGGAACTCCCACACCCCCCACGAGCACAGCACCCAGCGTCGGCAAGCCCTCCACTAAAGAGTACCCTGCCCTGTTCAAACCAGATGAGCTGCGGCAGCACCTTGCCCCTACCATGGAGATGTTGTACCGTCAGGAGCCTGATAGTATACCCTTCAGAATGCCGGTTGATCCCAACCAATTAGGCATACCCGATTATTTCGATATCATTAAGAAACCCATGGATCTCTCCACTATCAAGAGAAAACTGGACACCGGACAGTACTCTGACCCGTGGGATTATGTCGACGACGTTTGGCTAATGTTTGACAACGCTTGGATCTACAATAGGAAAACGTCCCGAGTCTACAGATACTGCACCAAGGTGAGTTTGCATATCTTCATCTTGAGCTCAAATTTTCTCTGTTTCAATTATCAATCCAAATGTACATTCTATGTAGCTCTATGAAGTCACAATACTAATATATACCTTTTGCGGCTGCTGCTGGATCTTGTGAGTAACTGGAGAATTGATCCCAGAGTAATTGGTGGCAAGCACCATTAGCTAATGAGTAAACCATTTGCATTTCAGCTGGCTGAAGTCTTCGAACAAGAAATTGATCCAGTTATGCAACAACTGGGCTACTGTTGCGGCCACAAGTACACCTTTAACCCACAAGTGTTGTGTTGCTATGGCAAGCAGCTCTGCACCATCCCTCGAGACGCCAAGTACTACATGTTTCAGAATAGGTGTGTATTTTCCGTGTCCTTGTCAATATGTCCGCATCTAGGCTTATTGCAATCACATTATGGTCTGGAAACAGTTTAATTTATTTTGGTGTTTTTTTCAGACACGTATGACACAAACACCAGACCCAAAATATTTGTGTCATTTTTTCAATAATTCGTTCGAAAAAATATTTATCTGCTAATTCTAATAGTTATTTGATTAGCTTGATTCGACATAGTCGTGGTATCATTACCAGTGCCAATTATTTAGCTACTAGATGCCGCCGCTGGATCATCATTTAGCCATACGATGAATGGAAAAGTAAAGTCATCACAGAGTGAGATTTTAAAGTCAACCTGATGAATATTTGACATATTTATCTCTGGAATTTCAACTGCATTTCCAAAACATACTGGCCCACAGTTTGGCGCTCTATATACTATGGTTGTTAGAGTTGACAGTTTATAAATGTTGACATCGAGATATTCGCAGAAAAACCAGGAATATTTCATCTTCACTGTTTCCAAGAAAACCTTTCACATAGATTGCATCACCATAACATTTCCTTTTCTTGCTGTCACTTTTGAGCCAGTTGCTATTTGCTGATGATACGGCCCTGGTTGCGGATTCAGAGGAGAAGCTATGTAGGCTAGTGTCTGAGTTTGGTAGAGTGTGTGCGAGGAGGAAGCTTCGAGTGAACGTGGGTAAAAGTAAAGTAATGAGATGCTCGAGGACTGTCGATGCGAACAAAATTAGTGTCACCCTAAATGGAGAGCTCTTGGAGGAAGTTGTGTTTCAAGTATCTGGGCTTCCATGTGGAGATAACGGAACTAGTGGAAACTGAAGTGAAGGCGCGAGTGAAGGAGGGATGTAAAGTGTTGGGTGCACTAAAGAGTCTAATGAGCTGAGGACGTCGGGGATGGAAGCAAAGAGATGGCTGTATGAGGGTGTTGCTGTTCCAACTGTGCTCTACGGAGCTTAGGCTGGGGAGTGTTTACAAGTGTAGGAAGACAACAACAGGCCTATTGGCCCAAACTAGGTTGCCTTTTGGTAGCATGAGTGGTAGTTCTGGAGTAGATCGTCTAAGAGGCCTATTGGCCCAAACTAGCTTGCCTTTTGGTTGCAAGAGGATAAGTTTTGAAGTAGAACGTCTATGAGAGCTTCATGTGCCATTTCTGTTTTTTTTGTAACAACAGGAAATGGAACGGTTTAGCTATTTATCGGCGATTTATGTAGAACTTATCGAGCGCGACTTGAACGTTTAGATTGTATTGCTGTTCACAACCTCTGCTGGAAGTTTGTTCCATTCTTCGACAACTCAATATGTGAAGAAATTGCGCGTGATGTCGAGTGAGAAACGTTTCTCAACGATTTTGTATCCATTGTTCCTAGTCACTCCGTTTGTATCTAGAGTGAAAAGGCTCGCTTGGTCGACGTTTTCCTTACCCTTCTTAATCTTCCAAACTTCTACCATGTCGCCTCTGACTCGACGTTTCTCTAGCGAATAAAGATTGAGTTCACAAAGCCTGTCTTTGTACGATTTATTCCGCAGCGTGTGGATGAGTTTGGTAGCTCTACGTTGAACCTTCTCAAGTTTAATAACGTCTTTTCTAAGAACTGGAGACCAGAATTGAACGGCATACTCGAGATGCGGTCTAACAAATACAATAAATAACTTGAGCATACTGTGTTAGTTTTTGTACGAGATAGTGTGGGATATTATACCTAGCATTTTGTTGCCTTTCTTGGCATCATCGTTACATTGCTTGCTGCTTCTTAAGTCGTTACTAATGATGACACTTGAATTTCTCTCTTCGGTGACGGTGACGGGTGAGAGCAGAAGAGAGAAGAAGGTTGAATGTTTTCGAGATGAAATGTCTGAGGAGCATGGTTGGAGTTACTCTGAGAGACCGGATCAATAACGACGTGGTTCAAATCAGAACAGGGATGGGGAAAAAGTTGGAGGACAGATTGGATTTGCGTGTGCTGAGATGGTTCGGGCACATAAAGAGGATGGATGAAGGGAGATTGTTATAAAGAGTGATGAATGCGGAGGTGAGTGGTCGTAGGCCTAGAGGTAGACCGAAGTTTGGGTGGATGGATGGTGTGAAGCAGGCGTTGGGAAGGAGAGACATGAATGTGGAGGTGGCGAGAGAGCGTGCAATGAACAGGTTGAGTGGAGAATGGTTGTGAATGGTTGATTTTGACGCTGTTCTGATGTGCTTTCTCGCCCTTGGCATCCCGCTGTCGGGATGGTCATGGGTGGGGGGGGGGCCCGGCCATTATGACGCGGCGGGGGTAAACTAGTGAAAACTGTCGGGCCCTGCTGCTGACGACGGATCCTCGGACTGCACTCGTGACCCATAGTGTATGTTGAGGGGTACCGGCCGGACCCTTTAGCACAAAAGAGCTGAGTTGTGTGAGTGTGAGCGTATGAGGTGCGCCTTGCCGTCGGCCACTCCCCTTGCTGGGGGATGCGGCCTAGTGTTTGGAACTGTAACTTTTAAACAAAGTGTAAATTTCAATAATCAGCTCGGCTGATGAAATCTTTTTATCTAAGCGCGTCCCAACTAGGCCAATAAAGAGTGAATCACTGTCAAATAGACTGGATTTTTTTTGCCATTTTTGTTGGTGTCATAAAGACCTTGTAAATTCAGGAGGTGGCACTTTTTCAATTGAGTTTGTTGGATTGTTGGTTTCTTCTATCACCTATGGGTTGGCGGCTCTCGTAGTCAGTTTTGACTTTCAAGGGCAATATTAAAGATTATTCAGCATTTCTCATGACTTAATTTCTTTGCACTTGGGATATTTCGGGTGAAAATTCAGTCAATGTTTGTTGGATTAATTGTTCATGTCACCAATTTGTTTTTTGTTAATTGTCTCTTCATATTCGAACTTACTTGTGCAGGTATACTTATTGCGCCAAGTGCTTCAACGACATCCCCGGCGAAGTGGTTGTTCTGGGTGACGATGCCTCTTTATCTAGCATGACAATCAAGAAGTCTCAATTCCAGGAGCTAAAAAACGATGCCCTGGAACTGGAGCCCCTGGTCCAATGCGCAGACTGTGGCCGCAAACAGCACCAGATCTGTGTTCTGCACATGGAACAAATTTGGTCGACGGGCTTCGTGTGCGATCTCTGCCTAAAAAAGAAAGGCCTGACAAGAAAAGAAAACAAATTTACTGCCAAGCGGTTACAAACCACAAAACTTTCCAATTATTTAGAGACTAGAGTTAATAACTTCCTCAAGAAGAAAGAAGCGGGTGCTGGAGAAGTAGTGATTAGAGTGGTGTCATGTACAGAGAAGTCCGTCGAAGTAAAAGCAGGCATGAAAGCAAGGTGAGCCAACTTTTTTTTAGCCTTTATTGAATAAAAATGAGCATTCACCACTAATTTCTTCCTATCAGCACTTATTTA
>SDVV010006954.1:0-18092 GCA_016164225.1 Gammarus roeselii
TGTATATATATACTGTTGCCGATAAAGTTCCACGCACAAGCACGGCAACAGTAATTGTGGCTAGCTAAATAACTGGATTTATTGCAGCCGATCGTATAGACGGAAGCGAGTCGTGCTAAACGGAGCCTCCTCCCCTTGGGGTAATGAAATAAACAGCGTGCCCCATGGATCTTTTTAGGTTCATTCTTTTCAAAATAAATGATCACGATAACAACGTGCTTTGAACATCAGCAAGTATGCGGACGATACTAAGCTAGGAGGAAAAGTGCTAACCGAACATGAGTTTCAACAAATTAAATGAAAGGCAAGTGGAATTCATTGATGTCAAATGGAAAGTTAAACACATAGGCCATCACCACTCCAAACACCAATATATCATGTCCAAAACAAAACTGATTCCCCTCATAGGAAAAGAAAGATCTAGGCGCCATCATTAGCAGCAATTAAAGGTAGCAATCAATGTACCAATGTTGCAATAAAAGCAAATCAATTGTTAGGTTTGATATGCCGCACTACTCCGTACAGGAGCATCTACATTATTCATAGGGTATTCCAGAAACTGTGCCTGGCGTCTGAGTTTAGCTTAGACACCATCACAGTCATGGTTAAAACAATACCCGGTATTCATGCTATCACGGTTAAAATGGTGTTCGGTATTGGTACATTCTCATTGCAAAGCAGTGTCCAGCATTGACACCGGCCAACATTAGTTTGACATTTCCCCTTCTTGATGCATTACTGCAGATACCACACTGGTACACATAGCAGTCGCCGAACAGTGTTGTTCCCCCTCGGAATGTGTCTCTAACAATCGGAAGGCAATCTATTTGTGGCTAAATGCCCTGTTGCTGTCTTTCAACACTTGCAAACACTTGAAAACCGCATGGGCAGCCCGCTGCTTTGGAGTCGCTGAGCAGAGGTGAAACCCCCACGTGGAGAGCCTGCTGTACAGCTAGCAGTCGTTGAACAGACAATTGAACATTCTTCGCGTGGAGAGCCTGCTGTACAGCTAGCAGTCGTTGAACAGACTGAGTTGAACATTCGTCGCGTAAAGAGCCTGCTGTACAGCTAGCAGTCGTTGAACAGACTGAGTTGAACATTCTTCGCGTGGAGAGCCTGCTGTACAGCTGGCAGTCGTGGAACAGAGATAGCTGATCATCCACCGCATGGAGAGCCTACTGTACAGCTGGCAGTCGTGGAACTGAGGGAGCTGATCATCCCCCACATGGAGAGCCTGCTGTACAGCTGGCAGTCGTGGAACAGAGGGAGCTGATCATTCACCGCATGGAGAGCCTACTGTACAGCTGGCAGTCGTGGAACAGAGGGGGCTGATCACCCAATGCATGGAGAGCCTGCTGTACAGCTGGCAGTCGTGGAACAGAGGGAGCTGATCATCCACCGCATGGAGAGCCTGCTGTACAGCTGGCAGTCGTGGAATAGAGGGAGCTGATCATCCACCGCATGGAGAGCCTGCTGTACAGCTGGCAGTCGTGGAACAGAGGGAGCTGATAATCCACCGCATGGAGAGCCTGCTGTACAGCTGGCAGTCGTGGAACAGAGGGAGCTGATCATCCACCGCGTTGGGAGCCTGCTATCCAGCTAGTCGTTGAACAGAGTGGAGTGACCTGCAACCGTCTCGCAGCTGACGTCATCCTTATTTAGTTTGATTTAGGATTTACGAAAATCCTCCTCCCTTTTCACATAACATATTTTCAAATGAAATGCCCAGAATTAAACAATCTCAATCTAGCTATAAATAAAAAACTGAAGATGGTTTTATTTTTTCCCTTTCAACTAGGCGTAGTTTGCAACAGACTGATTTCGAAGGCTGAACGCTAATAGTGGGGTTTGCTGCGCTATCGTAGCTTGCACTTCTTCCACGGGTGGCCCAAACGAGCCTTCTCTGGCGTCTCACCGTGGCGAGGGCGGCGAAGGCCGGGTCAACACAAAAGGGTTCGAACTCCCCAGCAAACAGGGCATTACTCAAGCTCTGGTTGCGGCCGCAGGAGCTCGTCCGACTGCCTAGTTTGACGATACAAATGTTGAAAATTAAGGTTCTTCAGAGCAGTCGACATAATACGACAGAGGGTAGGGAGAATGGGCGCTATGCGGTCTAACAGTGTGGGCATTATACGGCCTGACAGTGTGGATCCTGTGCAGTCTGACAGTGTGGGTTAAATTATGGCCTGACGGTGTGGGTTCTATTGAGGTCGGGCAATAGGGGTTCTATTACGGCCTTACAGTGTGAGTTCTATTGTCACCTGTGAGTGTGGACACCATTATGGCCTGGCAGTGAGGGTCCCATTGCGGTCTGATAGTGTGGGTCTTTTGGCTTCCAGAGAATGGTGCTCCTATTGTGGCCTGACAGTGTGGGTCACGTTACGGCTTGAAAACATCTGCTCTATTACTTGCAGACAGTGGTGGTCCTACTGCAGTCTGGCAGTGTGGGCCCCATTACAGCCTGACAGTGCGGGATCTATTACTTCCACACAGTGGTGACCTATCGCGGCCCGATAGTGTGGGTCCCATTCCGGTCTGATAGTGTGGGTTCTATTACTTCAAGACAGTGGAGGTCCTATTGCGACCGGAAAGTGTAAGTACCAATGCGGTCTGATATTGTAGGTTCTTTAACTTCCAGACAGTGGTGGTTCTATTGCTTCCTGACAGTGTGGGTTCTATTTCATCCACACAGAGCGGGTTAGACTGTGGCTTGACATTGTGGGTCCCATAACGGACAGATAGTGAGGGTTTATTACTTCCAGACAGTGGTGGTCCTCTTGCGATCTGACAGTGTGGGTTTCATTAGAGCGTGATAGCGGTGGTACCACCGCTATCTTTGACTTCCAGAGAGTGGTGGTCCTCTATTTTCGTTCAAGAAATCAACGAAACAGGGTGTGCTGGAGCCTGCTCCTAGTTTTATTACGCTTTAGGGTGTACAAAGTGTTGTGGGACCGTTAAAGTGTAACCAATAGGACTATGGAAATCTGCACTTCACAATAATACACCGTGAAGTATCTTTTATGCATCTCCATTTGTGTTTTGAACGTAATATATGTTAACTTGAACATAACGTGTGGTGCTTCAAACATGTGTTATGAGTGCCGGCAACAGAAGGGAATTTAAATTAACGCGTTTAACTCAGTCACTGCAGGCAACACGTTTTCCAGGCTGCCTTGCTATGGTAGTCATATCTTTCAGGTTATAGGGCATCAATATCCAAACAAACCTGTTTCAATTAATCGTTGCCAAGTAACACATGAATACCACGCAAAAAGAGCTTATACATACTTTCTAATATTCACGTGAACGTGACCGAATCCTTACCAGCCGTGGACTGTTCTCTACTGTTTCCCTCAGCAGACTCTCTACCCTCCACCATCAGCATTCCAAGCCCCGCCTAGACCTATAAACTCCAGTGCAAGACAAACGCACACACATTAGGACCTCTATGCTTGTAAAAATTAATAAACAGTACGAGGGGCGTCTGATACAGATATATATCGTGTAGTGTTTCTCTTTGATAAATAGTATTTTGAACTAATTTGCTTATGAGACACTTAATGTTACTGTATTTTATTCAGTTCTGTTAAATTTCTGGTTTCAAATTAGAACATACAGTGCAATCTCGGACAGATTCAACATCTTGTTTTCAACCTAGAACATACAGTGCAAAGTCGGATTGACCTGTTAAAAGCATGCTATAAATAAAACACATATATTTTAGTTATATACCTGAAACTGAGGAGCATTTGAAGAAAAACGAAGGGGCGTGAATATTTATCCCTCCTAAAAGATATCTGTCAACAACATGGCTGTTATCCAGAAAGCTTAAACTAAATATGAATCATACTATAAGGTGAACTGTGTGAACATCGTCAGTCGTGATTTTCTGAGTGTCTCCTCGCCGCCTGTTCGTGTTGTTCGCATGTACGTTCTCTCCGGAAAAATCTCCCTCGACGAAGTTCAAGCCCGCGTTCACCTCAGCTTTATTTTCTGCTACCAATATGTGTGGAGGAGATTCTGCATTCCACGACGTCGAAATACAAATGCCAGCTGAAAAATCATCATTGCAGCTAAACAACACCATAAGAAAAAATATAATTAATTAGATTTAAAAAGCATGAACGCCAGAACGGAATGACACACCCTCGACCCCTTCAGAGTCACCTTAAGTAAAGACAGAGGATACCCTGAATCAATGCCCTCTCTCACCGCATGGTTTTTAAAACAGACAGAGGATTAAGCCGCTCAGGCAAAAGATTCCTTTAAGACACCGTTAGCGACAGGATGTGAAAGTTAGCTCGTGAGATATATTATCGTCATTATTGAGATTTTATTGGAAGCTATTCAGGAATCTGCAGCACAATCATCCATTGAAGTGTTATTTTTCGACATGGAATAAATAAATAGGCTCAAATTCACAGCTAATCAGAACTAATAGAACTAACGTGCTGGAACTAAACTTAAATCAGTGTACGTGAGCAATGCTTTCAAAGTTAGAACAATCATAATCTAGTGAATTTTCGTGTTTGTTAATGCCTCAATTCCACCAAAATAAAAATACAACAATAAATTACCCATAGTTAACGTTTTTCGGTAACTTCTGCGTCATTCATATAGAAGGGAAGCTTTCGTGACTTAAATACTAAGAGCAATTGTTCAAGGCAGCTAAAACTTGGATGCCATGGTCGCAACGATAACAGACACTCACATGAAGCTCCAACACGGCTCTCCTGGTCTGGTCATCTGAGTCTCATTTCTCTCCTCGCTCACACAGTAGTGTGCCTATAGAGTTGGGCCTACACATTCAACACATATCCAGGTCCCACCAAGCCTTATCACATCACAACGCTCCAAGCAGTCTCACGGGCGCGCTTCAAACTGCGTCAGCGGAGCGTTCCAACTAGTGTCAGCAGAGTGTTTCCTGCCAATGTCACCAGAACGCTAGAACTCCCCAAACAGCGTCACCAGAGAGCACCATGCAGCATCATCAGACTCTAGTCAGTGTCGATAGAACGCTTCTAACAGCGCCACCTGAGCACTCCAAGCAGCATCACCTCACCTGAGCTCTCCAAGAAGTGTGACCAGAGTGCCTCGAGCAGCGTCACCGGAGCGCTCCTTGCACTGTCGCCTCAGCGTTCCCAGCAACGTCACCAGAGCGCTTCTAGCAGGGTCACCCGAGCGCTCTAAGAATTCCCATGCGCTCATAGTGGAACCATGCTTAAGCCCTGCTCTGACAAGCAGTGGGGTCGCGCAGCGCCTCCATTTTAGGTTTACGCTACAACAATTTTTTTTTTCTGCTAGCATGCGACTCAATTTATGAATTGCAGGTGTTTGCTCTCAGAATAATGACATAATATAGTCCTCTCAATCATGTGACTTTAAAATCTCATTTTATGAAGTCTGAAATCTAATATTTCATAATTGAGTGTAGCAGAAAGCTAACATCATCATATTAGTTTAACTATCTATAATTAATATGTATAGATGTATAGACATACAGCCGTTTCCCCCTAGTTAGGGGGCCGTTTTGGGCCATACTTTATCTGAAACATCGGAGTTGTGTGCGGCTCCGACTAATGTGTACACATGTGCACGCCTCTCACCATCCCACGGTCATGAGTAGCTGATGCTGATCTCTACCCCCGCCCTCTTATCCACTGCCTCTCCTCCCATGTCAAGTTTAGGACTCCTTCCGGTTCCTGGAGTAAATTGCACCGGCGTATAAGCCAGTTGACCTCATGAACTGCAAATTCACCATCAGGTACTTCATACACTAGAAGAGATTATTAGATCGTTTCTGCCTATGTCTCATCAACCTGCGCAAATGGGAGGCTCTGAGGAACATATGGTAAAGTGGACGTCAACTCAAAAAATTTCAGTTGAGATAAATGATTATGAGAGTAATTCTTACAGAATTTTACTGTTTACGCTATGACAAATCTCTTTTTTCCCAGTCAACATTTATTAAATTTTTAGTGAAAGTTTTAATCCCTCTTGTCAAAGTTTTGGATAGTTTGAACAAATTTTTATAACCTAAAACCTAATTCCTTGGTGCGATTTCCTTCTTCCAATAGAATAATATCTTGTACCTGCATATTTCGATCAAGTTTATATCGAACAGCTCTGCATAGGCTTAGTCAGCATTTATTAAAATTACTCTTTAATTATTTGTCTCTGCCTCTTTCAGAATTTATTGTTTTTCTTATTACCAAGAGTTTGTTGTGATGGGATACAATTGAAAGCAAGTAGTAATAAGGCGATAGATTAGATTGGACAAAGATTGAAATGTTTTTGAATCATTGAACAAAGATTCAAATCTGTTTGAACGATAGGCAATACCCACACACGATCATGCACAATATAAGGTCACGGGTCCTCCTCTTAACGCAGAGCCCTAAAATTATAAGCTAATAAGACGCTCTCTAAGCCCCTTCAAAATCAAACCCTCTAAGTAGTCCACTTCACTGAGACTTAACCTTGAATTAAAGACATGTCGCCCCACAGCTTCCTCCCCTTGGGGTAACGTTACAAGCGGCGTGCCTCAAGGATCCGTGTTAGGGCCAGTTCTCTCTATAATATTCATTAACGATCTTGATAGCAACGTACTCTCAAACATTATCAAGTTTGCAGACGATAATAAGATCGGAGGAAAATTGCAAACTGAACTAGAGTGTCAGCAGATCCAACTAGACTTGAACAAATTGTTGATTGGTCAGAAAAGTGCAAATGAAATTAAATGTCGACAAATGCAAAGTTATGCACATAGGTCTTCATAACTCCAAACACAAAAATTCAATGTCTGGAAAAAAACTCATTCCCGTCACCGAAGACAGAGATTTAAGTGTCATCATTAGTAACGACTTAAAAAGCAGCAAGCAATGTAACGATGCTACCAAGAAAGGCAACAAAATATCCCGCACAATCTCTTACAAAAACCAGCACAGTATGCTCGTGTTATTTGATGCATTTATTAGACCTCATCTCGAGTATGCCGTTCAATTCTGGTCTCCATTCCTTAGAAATGACGTCATCAAGCTTGAGAAGGTTCAACGTAGAGCTACCAAACTCATCCCTCGCTGCGGAATAAATCGTACGAAGACAGGCTTCGTGAACTCAATCTTAATTCGCTAGAGAAACGTCGAGTCGGAGGTGACATGATAGAAGTGTAGAAGATTATGAAGGGTAAGGAAAACGTCGACCGAGCGAGCCTTTTTACTCTAGATACAAATGCAGCGACTAGGAGCAATGAATACAAAGTCGTTGGGAAACGTTTCTCACTCGACATCACGTGCAAATTTCTTTACGTATAGAGTTGTCGAAGCATGGAACAAACTTCCAGCGGAGGTTGTAAACAGCAATACAATCGAAACGTTCAAGTCGCGGCTCGATAAGTTCTACATAAATCGCCGATAAATAGCTGAACCGTTCCATTTCCTGTAATAAAAAAATAGAAATGGCACACGAAGCTCTCTTAGACGTTCTACTTCAGAACTAATTCTTTTGCTATCAAATGGCAACCTAGTTTGGGCAAATGGGCCTCCTAGACTTTCTACTCCAGAACTAACCCTCTTGCTACCAAAAGGCAACCTAGTTTGGGCCAATAGGCCTGTTGTTGTCTTCCTACACTTGTAAACCCTTGTAAACACAGCCACACTGCCAACAGAAGCAAATCCTGCTGCCTGTGTTTTAGTGGAACATGCGAGAAATGCGCATATGCCATGAATAACAGAGACTGCATATCATGCAAAAGCCAAAAATGCACCAGAACCAGCATGCCTATAAGCATAGAGCTGCCGCATTGCCCACACACTCCGGTGGCCAGCGCATGTGCCCCAAAACGCGATAAGGAGGAGCCTACCCTCTCCCACAGGGTAGCTCATTCGGTGACAGATCCTCAACCAACGCTGCTTAGCTCTCCATCTCCTACCCCTTGCACCTCTGAAACTGATTCCATAACTCGCATTTATTCCTCCAAAACAGAGCCTTTAATCGCCACCTCAACAGAAAAATTTGCAACAGCAAAGCCGGCTCACTGTGAAGCATCAGGCACCAGCACTGGGTCAACAGAAAATACCAAGACACCTAAGACAATACTCATTGGTGATATCCTCATGAAAAATGTGCTAACGTCCGACCTTTCAGGTAGATGCACGTTTGAAAAGATATAGATTAACGATTATGGTGCTTTGTCTTAAATATTTGTAAGCGCCAATCCATTAAAAAAATACATTATTGTGCTCACTGACTACGTCGAAAATGAAGTATTAGTCAAAGTAACCACCGCAATTTTAACGGAAACCAAAATGCTATGATAAAGATAGCAGAACCCCTCAATCTGAAAACAATGAAACCGAGGCGCCGTTTCACGAGTCTTTGCCACTCCTTGAGGCTCAAAGTTATCCCAACAGGCAAACTAAGAACGAATTCACTGGTGCCTCCGACGAACGATTGTTCCGTCCGGAAAATCTAGTCTAAACGATGGTGGAATTATCAAATTCTTCAACACGGTAGCACGTTACGTTCCTCAGAGGGTTGAGGTATTGCAATCCCTATACTATAACAATGTCAGATGCAAGCAATCAATACTCTGGTTCCTTCCCTTCCTCTACTTCCCTCCATCATCTGGTCATCATCTCGTACCATCAGCCCATCACACGTCAGCCAAGGACATCTACTTGCAGAGAACTCACATCCTAGCGCCCTCTCGTCTCCCCCCAAACCAAAATTCAAAGTAAAAATCACCAATCAGTGACTCCTTCTTATTCCCACACAATGAGTCCCCATGCAACGCCTTTTCAACACGGTCGCATCAATAGTGTCCCCTCAGCGCCTCCTTCTTTCTCCTCTTACCCTTCTCCTCCACTTTCCACTACTTACACGAATTCGTCTAAATATGCTTGCAGCATAGAACCAATCCATCCCTTTCGCTACCATTCCCTTGGCTCAGCCCAAACACCAACTCTACCTATTCTGCTAATCTTTCCCATATATTCCCTCCCTCCACCCATTCTTTCCTTGAGCTCCCACTTTCGTTACCATTCCCTACCCTCAACCCAAACTCCAGCATTATCTATCCCGTCAATCCCTCCCTTATATTACCCTCCTCCACCTGTTCTTTCCTCTAGCTCTCACTTCCGCTACCATTCACTAACCTCAGCCCAAACTTCAACTTTACCTATCACGCCAATCCCTCCCATATATTACTCACTCCACCCATTCCTTCCTCTAGTACGGTTCAGCCACCCTCAGTCATGCCTCTCGTCAATCACCGATCTAATTTTTTTTCCCTTGGTTCTGTTTGGTCTCCCCTGATCCAAACCACCCTCAATAAGAAAGAACAGAAGTAAAAGCAAGGATATCACAAACATAAAAACAGCGCTACTCGAGAATTAGCAACCAGATTCTTAGATAACGTCAGTAAGAGTTTTACTGAAGAGCATATTAAAAATTCTAAATGAGGTTGGCGTTGCTGACACAAGAAACAATAAATCGAACCAACGAATGCTAATGCAGGTGACGGAAAACTTGCAACAATTCCCCAGGAACACCAACATCGACACCATTCTCAATGATTTAAGATTAAAAATACAATCAACACTAGCAGACGGACATTGTATGATTCACGCGGTGAAAGGATCCTTAGCAAAACAAACAGGACTTAACGATGAAAACATCTTAGAGGTGATAAAACTAAAGCAATGGAGGAATCCTTCTATTATATAAAAGATTACTTAGCCTCCACTGAGTATAAAACAGATGATAGGTTCGCCTCCGAGATAGACAAGTATTCTGAAAACAAAGAGTACAATAGCAGTTTTGGCGATCTAGTCCCCACAATTCTCAGCCACGCACTCAAAATACAAATCACAATCTTAGATGAAACAAACCCGGACATTGTAATGAAAACTTTAATCAATCCGACCAACCTTAAAAGTGATGAAGCTGCTCAATACTCAATATTTGTAGCCAAGAAAGAGGACCACTATAGTAGTCTTGCACCAACCCACCCTCTGAAGCCACATCTCGATCAACAAGATTTTGCAGCGAAGCGAAACAAGCATGTGGAAACAAATGTGCGGTGTTCCAATATGAATTCTCCTTTGCAATACGACAATGATACATCCATATTCGACGAAGAGATACCTCTGCAATCATCCCAAAGTGACACCAACTGCCCCGTAAGAAAAAACAAATGACTAGAGGCACAAACTGTTCAAGCTGGGAGCAGCAACCCCGTGGATGCTAGAAGTCTCTGAGACAAAATCGAAGAATTAGGTATCCTTGTAATGAATGAAAGTATCGTCATAATAGCAATCACGAAATCAAGGATGAAATTGAGTCACAGGTTTAATTTAGGCGAATTCACTCTCCCCGGTTACTCACTAGTTCACAAAGATAGATAAGACCGAGAGGGAGGAGGAGTGCAGTTTCTCGTGAAAAACACTCCGCAAATATTAGAAGTCATCATTTAAACACCAGGCACGACATAGTATCAATCCAAGTAATCGGTAAACATATAAGATGTCAAATCACTCCCGTCTATCGCTCCCCTAAAAGCAAGGTTGCAGATGATATCGATATTTACAAAACCCTCGTCCATGTTGTCACAACACAACACAGTATTGTGCTTGACGACTTCAATATCCCCGACATTGACTGGGAAACAGACGAATGCACTGCCACCGGTCAACGTCTGATTGATTTTGCAGACGATTAGTTCATGACCTAAATGGTGGAGACACCTACAGGAGGTAGCAACATTCTTGATCTCCTATTTAGTGCAAGCGACTCTCATGTCACGAACGTCGAAGTAGGCAAACCACTCGGAGCTAGTGGCCACAACTGAATTCGTTTTTCGATAGAGCTTGAGTTGAAAACATCATCAAAATGCGTTAAAGTCCCTAACTTCAGATAAGCTAATTTTGATTGCTCAAAAGAGTCAATAGCGTCAGCAAATATAACCCTCGGACAAGATGTCAATCAATCGCTCAACAATTTCTTAACTGCACTTGAAAATATTGAACAAAAGCATATCCCGCGCAAATGCAGGCGAGCAACAGTCTATCAGCCCAAGTCCTGGAAAGTAGAATTGCAGCGCCTCCGATCACGAAAGAAAGCAAAGCATTCGATAGAGCAGAGACATCCACATGACGACGTAACAAAAAATGGATACAACAGTAGCAGACGAGATCTGAAGAGGGTCATGAAACGTAAGAAGGAAGATCATGAAAATAAAATTGCCGCCAATGCCAAAACTAATCCGAAACAATTTTTTAATTATATTTAGAACAAAAAAAATCAAGATCTGTATTAGGTCCTCTCGAGAACGATGTTGGTGAGCTTGAAACGGACGACACCATAATGAGTGTCCTACTTAATGAATACTTTTGTTCTGTGTTTACGTTAGTGAATCAGGATATTTCTAATCCTGAGGACATCATAGCGGCAAAATGAATTGAAACCCTCAGCACAGTGAACTTTTCCCCCACCAAAGTTATTAAATACATAGATAAATTGAAAGTCACCAAATCTCTAGGCCCAGACCAAATTCATCGCAGAATTCTAAAGGAGACTAGAAACGAAATCGCCGAACAAAATATCAAAAATTCAGCCCAATCTCTCACCAATGGCACCTGCCCCTCTAAATGGAAAGAGGCCAATAATACCCAAATTAAAAAAAAGGGACAATAATGATCCCGGCAACTACCGCCCAATTAGTCTCACCTCAGTCATTGGCAAGTTTATGGAAAGTTTGATAACGGATAAAATTACAGAATTCTTAGCATCAAACAAATTGATTGATGACTCCCAGCATGGCTTTAGACACAACCGTTCCTGTCATACGAATCTGCTACTCTTTTTCAGAAATATGATTGAAATCCACGGCACAAAATCTCCGATCGATATCATTTTCTTTGACTTTCAAAAGGCCTTTGATAAAGAATACCGATGCACAGCATCGGTATTCGAAAACCAAATGTAACATTACCATCTGGGGTAATGTAACAAGTGACGTGCCTCAAGGATCCGTGTTAGGGCCAGTTCTTTTTATAATATTCATCATTGATCACGATAGCAACGTCCTTTCAAACATTAGCAAGTTCGCCGACGATACTAAGATCGGAGGAAAAGTGCAAACTGAACTAGAGTGTCGGCAGATCTACCTAGACTTGAACAAAATTGTTGATTGGACAGAAAAGTGGCAAATGAAATTTAATGTAGACAAATGCAAAGTTATGCACATAGGTCCTCATAACCTCAAACACGAATATCCAACGTCCGGAAAGAAACACATTCCCGTCACCGAAGAGAGAGATTTAGGTGTCATCATTAGTAACGACTTAAAAAGCAGCAAGCAGTGTAACGATGCTGCCAAGAAAGGAAACAAAATGCTGGGTTTGATATCCTGCACTATCACGTACAAAAACCAACACATTCTGCTCAAATATTTAATGCATTTGTTAGACCGCATCTCGCATATGCCGTTCAATTCTGGTCTCCCTTTTCTTAGAAAAGACGTTATTAAACTTGAGAAGGTTCAACGAAGAGCTACCAAACATCCCTTTGCTGCTGAATAAATTGTACGAAGACAGGCTACGTGAACTCAATCTTAATTCGCTAGAGAAACGTCGAGTCAGAGGCGACATGATCAAAGTGTGGAAGCTTAAGACGGGTAAGGAAAACGTCGACCGAGCGAGCCTTTTCACTCTAGATACAAACGGAGTGACTAGGAACAATGGATACAAAATCGCTGAGAAACGTTTCTCACTCGACATCACGCGCAATTTCTTCACGTATAGAGTTGTCGAAGAATGGAACAAACTTCCAGCGGAGGTTGTAAACAGCAATACAATTGAAACGTTCCAAGTCGCGGCTCGATAAGTTCTACATAAATCGCCGATAAATAGCTAAACCGTTCCCGCTGTTGTTGTTATAAAAAACAGAAATGACCCACGAAGCTCTCTTAGACGTTCTACTTCAGAATAATTCTCTTGCTTTCAAAAGGCAACCTAGTTTGGTCCAATAGGCCTGTTGTTGTCTTCCTACGCTTGTAAACACTTGTAAGCCCCTCAGCAACCATGTCTGTAAATACCTATCAGAACCTAAATAACATCGTGATCAAACATATAAACGTTGAAGCCTATGAACAAAGATGGATCACATCAAAATGATGATGAAGGAGGACTCAATCGACATTCTATGTCTGACTGAAACCTGGCTGGAATCTGATATTAAAACAACTATCATCGAGGTTGACGGCTTCAATGTTTATAGAAAAGATAGAGAAAGGAAAGAAGGTCTAACCCTGATTTATGTGCGAGAAGAATATACCTCACTTATGAGCATCTCCTGTAAATCCTTAAATCCTTCTCAAGTAATGTTTAACGACAGCAATGAAGTTGATGATCTCTGGGTGAACATCCCGGTACGTAAAAACAGAACGTTTGATGTTGGTTCTCTTTGCAGACCACCCAAAGCAAGTGTACAGTCTTTTCAATACATTGAAGAAAGATTTCGAGAAGCTATCCGCTTAGGAAAAACGCTGTACATTTTGGAAGATTCCAATGATGATCAATTGGAATCGAAATCCAACAATATGAAGCCGATTTTAGACAGACTCGGGCTGCATCAGCTCAGAAAAAGTGCAACAAGAATTACTCCCGAATCCCAAACTGTATTGGATCTGCTCATAAGTAACAATCCGTCTTCCATTGTTACCACAAACGTGGAACCCAATTCTCTCTCGGACCACCATAAAATAAACGGCCTCATTAACATCAAAAAAAGAGAAGAAACAAGTATACAAAATGACCTGTCGTACAAAAAGAAATTAAACTGCAGTTGATTTCGGAGCACAACTAGTGTCAAACGTGGAGATGATAAAACTGATACATAGCCCAAATAACGTCACAGAGCAAGCCCAATTACTCGCAGAATATCTTCTCACATCTCTGAACGCTGTGGCGCCAACGGAAACTAAAACAATGAAAAGCATGCCGGTTAAACGGATTACAGAAAAACTGCAAAACCCAATTGCACTTTAAAAATATTTCAAACGCAGAGCAATGCACTGAAAAGAATTGTTCCTTACATAAAAAAATATATCCTCGCCTACGTATTCGAATACTCAAGCAGCTTCAGAGAAGTATAACAACTACTTCACTGGAGTTGGGAAACAGGTTTTTGAAGAGGTAACCCAGGAAGCTTATCAAGGATTACAGAGCGACGCAAGAGATACATGGAGTCCAAAAGCTTTCGATGGTGACAGCGACCAAAAAGCAAACGTCAAATGGAAACCAAAGCAAGTATCGCAACACGAAGTAAAACGAGATGTATTTACCTTGAGTAACACTATTTCTACAGGAATAGATAATTTAGCCCTACAATATCTGAAAGACAGCCTTATATCAGCACAGTTATTAACACTTCCATAGCAAGTGAATTTTTTCCAGAGATCTGGAAGCATGCACTCATAAAAGCAAGCAATTCATAAATCTGGGGACAAGAATACATCAACCAACTTTAGACCAATCAGTCTTCCGCCTAACCTATCCAAAATTCTAAAAAAGGTAATATCTATTCAATTGAATGATTACTTCGAATCAAACAAGCTATTCGATGACTGCCAGTATGCTTATCGGCAAAAATTGTCAACAGATGACGCACTTATGAGCATCACTGAAGATCTGTACAAAAACTTTGATGAGGTCACATATCTCTGCTGGTATTGCTAGACTTATCGAAAGTATTCGACAGTGTAAGCCGTACAACACTTTTTGGCAAGCTCCGCAACATCGGAATAGACCCTACTAGGTTCGAAAGTTATCTGATGAATCGACGACAATCAGTTAAACTCGATAACGCAACTATGTCAAATTCGGTCACAGTTGCCTTTGGGGTCCCTCAAGATTCGATCCTTGACCCTTGGTTGTTCCTGGTTTCTGTAAATGACATCGATTGTAAATGACCAAAAAATCAAGCGAAAATGGTAATGTACGCTGATGGTGTTCAAATATTGCTTTCCCGAAAACCGTCAGATCTGAATGCGCTGAAAGACAAAGCTGAGGCAGCCGTTACTAACCTGAAATCTTGGTATGATAAAAATGGACTCAAGCTCTACTCTAAAAAAAAATGCATCTTGTTCGGCTCGAACCCGAAAAGAAAAGCAGTTCCGATGAATTTCTCTATCAGGATAGTCAAATCTGACATTCTTGTTGAAGATAGAGTTATCAGTCGGGGATTAAGGTTTGATCCCGATCTTTCATTCAAACATCATGTAACTACTCTGTGTTCCAAATTGAGTGGGACGCTTTTGTTACTGAACTCCGCAAAAAAAATAATTGGATTTCAAATCAAGATTAATGATTGTCCACGCTTTAGTATTTTTTCACATTAACTACTGTCTTTAAATTTGGGGGAAATCCAACAAGACTCAAAGAGAGAAAGTGCAACGTTGTATAAACTTTGCGGCAAGAATAACATGCGATAGTAACCATAAAAAACGAGACCACGTAAGTCCTCTCCTCGATAAGCTACAGTGGCTCAATATCAACAACAAACTGGCATTCCATGAGTCGATCAGAATTCATAAAGATCTTCTTGAAAAACATTCACCTGGCAGTCAAAGGCATATATATTCTTGAGGTGAAAAGAACAATCGATTCACGAGAAATAATGATACTCTGCACGTTGAAGACAGGAAAACAGAAACTGCCTGTCGAGCTTTTTCGATCACTGGACCAAAATCCTGGAACAACCTCCCAACAAGCCTCAAGAATCTTAAACACAACACGTCCTTCAAGAATAGGCTTAATGAACATCTATTGACCGATCAATACAAAACTGTAACTTTGCCCACAAACACTAGCTAAATGCATAACACCAGTAACCAGAAAATGCATTCTGTTCTTGAGCATGTCTGAAACCACCACCACCATAACTCTCAACATTGAGACATAATCTAATCGTATTTAACCCTGACGATACACATGTTTTATATGTTGCTACCGATCACAATTGTCTTCGTTAATTACCATAAGTGTTAACTAGCGTTTTGTCTATTTCAATGTTTCAACTGCTTCAATTGTTATAGTATAATTAAAATACGAGCTGTCTTTTCGAGGAACGATAGGCAGCTTCTAACTTTGACAAAGGTTAACTCGATTTTTATATAATTCATCGAATTATTTCTAACAATTACCGTACCATTTTTGATGATACAATCATTGCCTTATAAGGTAACATTTTACTTTGTCTTCGATAACAGGAGTATGTTCATCCAACTTGTGTACTCCAGCATTGTATTGTTTCGATTGTCAATCATTTAATACTTTCCTAGCAGTCTTCAAGCGTGTGTATTGTGTATTCAGTTGTTTGGTATGTATTTTATGTATAATTTTTTTTCTATTACTTATGTCGCCTATTCACCCTTTCATTATTAATACAATGGTTTAAACCCATCTTTACAATATGTTAGCGTTTTTCAATTTCGAAACCCTACATTTTATTCATATTTTCTGTATAATTCCTGTCGTCCATCCACATTTTTGTCATCGTACAATAATGTAGACTACTCATTACAATATGTTAGCACATTTTGATGTCCCAACCCCATTTTCTCGGGACTCAAACCAAATGTATGCGTGATTTCCCACCACATGTACTTGTTATTTTCCACATCCATGTACTATGTTATTTATCCGCCCCAAGTAATTCTTATTTTTCAACCCCGCGTGTCACTGGTTTTCCCAACGCTATGTAGTCAGAAATATTTTGTCAAATATACATTTTGTGTGTGTGCACAGATAATACTATTGTAAATAATATTTCGCTCCATATTATCCGCACCGGCGACCCCTAGGAATGAGCTTCGACAAATTGGAATTGATCTCTCGTTTCCGTTAATTCAAGTAGTGTTGTTGATAATGAAGTTTCATGTCTTATGTTCAAAAATTTATTTATTACATAGAAATTGAAAACCCATTGCCAGACGCTGGAAATAAATTAGTTAATAATAAAAATTAAAATATCGCGTCCTGACAGTGTGGGTTCCATTAGGACTTGATGGCGGTGGTAGCACCGCTATCTCTGACTTCCAGAGAGTGGTGGTCCTACTGCGGCCCGAAAGTGCTGGTCCCGTTACAGCCTGCTAATATGAGTTCCTTTACTTCCAGACAATAATGGCCCTATTGCGGCCTGACAGTGGCAGTTTTATGACCTCTCAGGGAAGAAATCTGACTTGACAGTGTTATTCTATGACCGGACAGTGTGAGTCCTGTGACTTGACGGTGTGGGTCCTATGATTTGGGGATGTTCAGAATGCGTGGTTCAAATAACTTGAATACTGGGTTCTATGACCCGATGCAGGGGTCCTGTGACCTGACAGTGGGGGAAAACCGGGTGAGGAGTTACAAACGCAATATCAGAACCAACTGAGAGAGGAGAAATACATTAAAAATGGGTCACAAATGGAAGGGTTAGGTTTACGGAGTAAATACAATAGATAGGCTCGTTAGAGGGTGGCAAGGGGTTACACCTAAGAGAGTTGGGTTGATGAAGTAAACACTATAGGAAGACTCGTTAGTGGGTGGCAAGGGGTTACACCTAAGAGAGTTGAGTTGACGGAGTAAACACTATAGGAAGACTCGTTAGTGGGTGGCAAGGGGTTACACCTAAGAGAGTTGGGTTGATGGAGTAAACACTATAAGAAGACTCGATAGTGGGTGGTAACAAAAAGAGCGATGTCGAAAACTTGTATTTTAGCTGGCATCGTTTACGATGAGCAGAGCGGCTTTGATGCGCTGGAGCAACTACGTCTGCCTTGCGCTGAGCCCGCTGGCGCACAAATAACTGTTCAGAACAGATTCAAATATGTCTGTCTTCCAAGAGTTTGTTAACAACTCATTATTCTACTCATCACTCTGTCGTCATAAGAGAAAAAAACTAAACCGACAGTTCTGACAAGTTGGAATGGGCTAAAAATATCATTTATAAATAATTGCATTTCAGTAAGTTCACTTTATTATTTCTCCCGAATTGCATATGGCACCACAATCATCAACCCACGAAGGAGTAGAGTTGACGCGAGT
>SDVV010006955.1:1650-18092 GCA_016164225.1 Gammarus roeselii
GCGTTGAGGGAAGAATATAACAACGTGGGAGGACAGGACCTGAGAGATGTGGAGGAAGAATGGGAGGCGTTAAGGGATGCGTTGCTGAGATGTGCGAAGAAGGTGTGTGGTGCGCGCCGTGTGTGCGGGCGCAGAAGGAAAGCTGGGCGTATAAGGAGTGGTTGCCGGTGAACTCGGTGGTTGCTTATGAAAGCTACAAAGAGTGAGAAGCGAGGTGGAGCGGGTGGTGAGGAGAGCCAAAAGGGACGCTGATGCCCGGTGGCGGAGACGGTTGTGCCAGAATTTTGAGAACAAAAAGATGTTCTGGAATGAGGTGAAGAAGGTGAGAAAGGGAGAGACTGATAAGGAGGAAGTGGTGAGAGATGAAAATGGCCAGTTGTTGTTGGTAAGTGGTGATGTACGGAAGAGGTGGGCCGAGTATTTTGATGAGTTGTTGAATGTCGAAGATGACAGAGTGCTGACATTGTTGCTGTGGGTGGTGGTGCTTGGATGCCAGTTTTGGGAGAAATACTTGTGGTGAAAATTACCAGGGAAGAGGTGCAGTATGCGGTGGACGTGATGGAAGCAGGGAAAGCCCCTGGTTTGGATGGAGTTGCGACCGAGTGACTGAAGAAGGGTGGAGTAACGGTTGGTTGTCAAATTGTTGATGAGGTTACTGAACTTGTGTTTTGTGGCAGGCGTAGTACCGATTGAGTGGCGCAGTGCCTGCATTGTTCCGCCTTATAAGGGCAAAGGAGATGAAAATGAATGCTGCAACTCGAGAGGTATCAGTCTGTTATGTGTGGTTGGTAAGTTGTACGGGAAATTGCTGATATAAAGGATTAGAGACTGTACGGACTGCGCAATTGGAAAGGAACAGTGTGGCTTTAGGAGTGGTGGAGGGTGTGCCGATCAGAGTTTTGCAGTGAGAGAGGTCTGTAAGAAGTACCTTGCCAAAGGAAAGGATGTGTTCTGGGCCTTCGTGGATCTGGAGAAGGCATACGACAGGATCAACAGGGAAGCGCTGTGGAGGGTGTTAGGTTTGTGTGGAGTGGGTGGACATCTGTTGAAAGCGGTGCAGAGTTTCTATGTTGGCAGCCGAGCATGTGTCAGAGTGGGAGGCGAGGTGAGTGATTGGTTTACAGTGAAGGTGGGACTGAGACAAGGCTGCGTGATGGCTCCCTAGCTGTTCAACCTCTGTGTGGATGGAGTGGTGAGGGAGGTGAACGCGAGTGTGCTGGGTCGTGGCTTGAAACTGTTGGAAGCGAATGGGCGGAGTTGGCCGTTGAGTCAGTTGATATTTGCTGATGATACGGCCCTGGTTGCGTTTTCAGAGGAGAAATTATGCAGGTTACTGTCTGAGTTTGTTAGAGTGTGTGAGAGGAGGAAGCTTCGAGTGAACGTGGGTATGAGTTAAGTAATGAGATGCTCGAGGATTGTCGATGCGAGCAAAATTAGTCACCCTAAATGGAGTGCTACTGGAGGAAGTTCAATGTTTTAAGTATCTGAGCTCCCATGTGGAGATAACTGAACTGGTGGAAACTGAAGTGTAGGCGCGAGTGAAGGAGAGGTGTAAGGTGTTGGATGCACTGAAGAGTGTAATGAGCTGTAGGACGTTGGAGAAAGGAACCAAATAGAGGGCTGTATGAGGGTGTTGTTGTCCCAACTGTGCTTCACAGAGCTGAGACCTGGGGAATGTTTTCGAGATGAAATGTTTGAGGAGCATGACTGGAGTAACGCTGAGAGACCGGATCACCAACGACGGGGTTCGAATCATAACAAGGATGGTGAAGAAGTTGGAGGACGGAGTGGATTCGCGTATTCTGAGATGTATGAAGAGAGATTGGTGAAAGGGGTGATGGATGCGGAGGCTAGTAGTCGCAGGCCTAGAAGTAGACCAAAGTTTGGGTGGATGGATGGTGTGAAGCAGACGTTAGGAAGGAGATACATGAATGTGGAGGTGGCGAAAGAGCGTGCAATGAACAGGCGTGAGTTGAGAATGTTCGTGAAGGGTTGATTTTGACACTGCTCGGATGTGCTTTCCCGCTATTGGTATCCCGCTTTCGGGATGGTCGTGGGTGGGGGAGACCCGGCCATTATGACACGGTGGGAGTAAACCAGTGAAAACTGACGGGCCCTGCTGCTAACAACGGATCCTCGGACTACACTCGTGACCCAGAGTGTATGATGCGGGGGTACCGGCAGGTCCATTTAGCTCAAAAGGGCCAAGTTGTGAGAGTGTGAGCGTATGAGGTTTTGAGGTGCGTCATGCCGTCGGCCACCCTCCTTTCTGGGAGATGGGGCCAAGTGTCTGTCTGTATCTGAATTAACACTCCCATTTCCCTGACAATGTTGGCGTATGAACGGCGTTTTTCACCGGAAACCAAATGGGAGCTATCGAACATGTTTTGCCGGCTCCGATCAAATCGAAACCACATTATTTATAGACAAAGAGGTACCTTAAGATTTAAAATATTTAGGATTCTAAATATATTGGAAAATAGTGTTCACACATTTTCTAACTGTTAAACAACTTCCCTCAAAATCATATTTTATTGGTTCAGTTCTGCCAGCGTCGCTGTGCCTTTAGATCAATTTGTTATACCCATTGCATTCACGATGCACGACTGGCAAGATTAAAACTTCAATGCGTCTGCTTCACCTGAAACGAATCATCAAAAGCGGTCAGTATTTGTACTTAGGATACCAGGACCGTTTAATGAGCAACCTTGCGATCATTGGACCAACCCACTGGACGAGTGCCACGACAGCAATCCCCATACAAAAAAAAAACGACTTCACTCCTCAGAGAAATGAAGAGCTCCATTTTGTTTCGGTAACATTTTCGTTTCGAGTGACTTAGTGCTAATGAATTCGTATCTATGCCTACTGATTGTATATTTACTTCAAATTAATAACCGTCGGTCTGTAAAGAGTTTTGCGATGTCCAACAGGCGCATCCTGCTGACACTGCCTTTTTTCGTGTTTGTTGCGCTGCTAGAAATTTCACGTCAATTTACGAGTGGCATCTGGCAGAAGCGTGGCCGGGGGCCCATTTGCAGGTAACAGTTAACATGTGTTAGTTAACTAACACCTGTTTGTTAGTTAAGATGAAGTACCCTCACCTGTTATCAGAACGTTAACAGCAATTTTTTTTTAGATTATGTAATTCAACCATGCTGAGAAAACTATAGCATATATCAAAAAATTGTTATAAAGTGATTTTTTGATTGTGTGTGTACATCATGATGCTGGGAAGACAAAACGATTCAAAAGAAAATGAGTGACATGACGCACTGACCAGCAAAGGCAGCTCAAGACAAAGTAACGCGCAGTGTACGAGTGTTTGGCGCCAACAGTCCCGTTTTTCGAACAGTGTGGTCGGGCAAAGCACACTTATTGTTCATTAGGTAAGTTGTTGTCTCAAGCTTGTTTACATTCAACTTGATCACCCTGGCTATATTATTAGATAAACCTAGAAGCCCTCAAATATTCCCCGTTTTAGCTCTCAATGGCATAAATAAACCATTGTCAACTGAGAGGAGGATATTTATTAAAGTGTTTCGATTATTGACACCCCGTCACATATCATTTATTACCTTTACTATGATGAAATATCGATAGTACTTACAAGCCATACATAGGAATATGTGGTGAATAATTCCTGGAGACACTGACAGGAGAAAAGAATCACTCAATATTTGCAAAAAACGCAAAACGATGCTACACATATTTCTGGTCTGATACCTATTTTATGATGTCTATTTTTCTAGCCCTGTGGCATATCCGTCACCGTCTGTCACCCAGTCCACCAAAGGCAGGCTGCCATTCACCCAGCTTAGCCTCTTTCCATGCTGCATCCCTCCGTGCAATACAACGACTGGATTAGCTAATGGGTCGCTATCCCTGGCGCTAAATTCTTTTATAGCTAACGTCAGATCAACCCCTATCATCTCCGCCAACTGCCTTATCAGCCCCAAGTTGTTCCGACTACCTACTTACGGTACCATTTTTTAACAGCGAATATTCATAGCGTTCCTCAGTCACACCAGCCACTGTCATATCTGCCAGTGACATTCTGGCGAAAATCTATTTCAGTTCACGTCAGAATCAGCCACCAGTCGTACCATTTTACCGGTTATCAGTTTAATGAAACTTTTTCTGCCCAACCTAACCTAACCTAGGGTACGGGTTTCTAACCCGCGGGTCAAAGGTACGTATTTCTAACCCGCGGGGCAAACCTACGTATTTTTGTAGGGTACGTAATGCCGTTTTTTAAAGTTTTTTTTATTGAAGTTTCATTAAAGTGATAACTGTTAGGTTGGTACGCCTGTTTCGGTGTAATGACAGTGGCAGATATGACAGTGGCAGATTTTGAAGTGGTGGAAAATCATCGTTAGGTAGAAAGCACGTGTGATGAAATATTTTTAGCGGTTATGACAGTGACGGCCACGACAGTGAGGTGAAGTGAAGTATCGATAGTGCGCGTGTGCGGGAATAATTTTAGCGCGAACGCTGGGCTCCCTAGCTAATTGACGTCCCAGACGTAACTGAGCTGCTCTGGCAGGCCATGGCTTTGACAAATGGTTCGATTACAAGGAGAGGGCATTTAATGTATTACGCTCAGAATGTGTTGCAGTTTGTGTCATGAATTACGCTGCTGTTAGTATCTGTTACAGGTAAGAACATTTCACAGCTGCAACTGATTTTTAGAATTCATCTATACTAGTCGAATGTAGAACGCCGGCATGTAAAATTGATCAGGGTTTTGACAGGGCAGAGATCTTTTTATACCATTCACGAGTTGAACATTTTGTGATTTATATTTTGTATAACCAATAAAATTCGATATGAATCAGTCTATATAATTTAAATTCGTAAGGTCCTACAGTCTATATAATTTAAATTCGTAATGTCCAACAGAAACTCCATCACTCGATCTGGCTGGCATATGGGCGAGCTTACAGACCACTTCAGCAACGCGGCCCGACAGCATATTAGCTGCTTCACCTCAATCTCTTGATTTGCTACGGGCCCTCGTTGCACCTAGCCACACTAACGACTAGACTGTCAATTGCAGAGTACGATTTCCTAGGCTGCCTCATCCCCGCCTATCCTACGCGTCACCTCAACACTGAAACGCCAGTCACTCGATGAATGCTCACTTCAGACCACATATCCACCGGATTCTCCATTTTCGTGCAACATTTCTCCCAATCAAATCTGCATTCATCACCAATCTGTTTTACCACTCCCGTCCTAATCAACGCAGTCTCATAAAAGGGAAGAACCACAGCTATTGACTGGACGAGTAAACGCCCTCGACTTTCACAGGCAACCGCGGATGTTCACAGCTTGCACAGCTTATCGACAGTTGGTAAGTTACGCGAATCCGCATATTGAAGGAGTGGAAAAAAAATCATTCAACTTGTTCAGATCAAATAGTAGCAAAATCTTCTAATTTTATTATAATACTTGACCACAGCACAGCTTTAAAACGATTGGTTTCATTCGATGATGTCTAAAACATTGCAGGGAAAGAAGTAAATACAATAATCGCATCATGTGCAAAAAAAAACATTTAAACATAAAACACCATTGAAATAATGTATTATATCTCATGATAATCCAAATACTGTTGATGGTACGACAAATATTGTTTAGAGTTATTTGGATAAGTGAAATAACGCCTCCTACAAATCTCAATATTCATATTACGTGACACTCGTCATTCAACTGAAAACATTAACGGCAGTGTGTAAAATAATTTGTCTATCCGTGTTCAATTGCTAGAGTTTATTGATATTTGACAGTGCAACGCATTGCAAAAGAGGTTGATAAACAGTCTGTACTTATTCATTCGGACTGCCTTAATTTCTGCTATTTTCTTTTTATTGTTGTTATGCTATAGAACAGATTCCGGTTGTTAAAAATTAATACTACAAAGATTACTTATGATCAGCTGAACGCCCTCGTGGGAGGAAGTGCACATGAATGTAGTCTTCTTAAAACTTATTTGTGATGCTGGCAAATTAGTTTTCACAGTAATTTTGTTTTATGCAGCGTTGTGAACATAGCTCCGTTTTAAAAATAGTAAAAATAGTATAGTTCCGTTTTGGAAAATAGTATTTAGATTTGAACGCCTCAATCAAGTCACCTACGGAGTTTTTAAAGTGCGTAAATCTGCGCAGATGTCCTATTTTTTTTTATTCGCAAACCATTCACCCCAGCCTTCACACTTTTCCTCTACAAGGTTACTATTTTCACACAGATCCAGCATTTTGAGCCGTTCAAAGCCCCTACGATGATCGACTCGATGCTTGCCCTGATCCCTCACGGTCCCATAATCCCATTGCCATCTCCCCTGCTACTCATTTCCTGTAACGTAATAATTGTCAGTTCATTGTGGTGTCAATCTATTTATTATATGTTTGCAAACGTAACCTATTCAACGAAGTTAATCTCTAAATTGGTATACCAATGGCAGTTGTTGAAGCTTTGAATCTAGATCGAACAGCTCTGAAAATTGTAGGTAACCTATTTAATTATTCCTTGAACTTACTACTAACTGTTCTTCATTGTGACTATTTAGCGGCGTTTTGTTAAGTTTATGTTATGTAATTTTCTCTTATGCTGTATCATGCTTGCGAGGGTGAGGGTGTATCTGTAGGTGTGTAGATGTGTGTGAGGGTGAGTGTGTGTGTGTGTGTGTGTGTGTGTGTGTGTGTGTGTGTTTGTGTGATCATCAGTGTGTGTTTGATTTATATCGTTGTTGGAGTCTTTCATGTGCGTGTGCTGTTTGTTGCCCGAAACGTCTATTACGTATATGTCGGGATTTGTTTTCACATATTTTACTGACGTGTTGCTTCAATAAATGATTTTATTTGAGATCATTAGATGAGGATGCTTGCAATGTTAGATATTGCAAGCGGTGCATATCGCATACGTTAGCCTTTGCTAACTGGTTTGGTTAATGGCGTTGTTCAACAATATGGACAACCAGACGTGAGTTTCGAATCGAAGAAATATTTGTCTAGAAGTTCCAATCGAACATTTTTTCATGAAAATTTGCTTCGATGCTATTGCCAGTTGAATGATGAATGATGGAAATGGAAATTTCTATGAATTATTTTACTGAATGGCATTGTCTTCTGAAAAAGGTGCAACGACTCCCAAAAAGGTCATAATGCGCGATTTTTCCTCTTATATTCCCAGTGTAGCAGCAGTCTCGTAATTGCTATGGACCCTCTCACATTCTTGTTCCCCTACTCTGTCCCGTTCGATCGAATCAGGTTTCGACTATTGAGGGAACCCTTCCAATTATTAATATGCCATTAAACTCACGGAGGACATCAGTTGAGAACATTTTGATCTACTCAAGTACTCGCACGTGGCAAATAGAAAAAAAATGCCTTTGGAAGATAATTTCTTATTTGTGAAAAGCGTTACTGTTGTCCAAATCTGCAACAGTTTAGATTGTCTGCTATACTTGGTTATAGAAGTTTCAGACAAGATGCGCCTACAACGTAGTTTGTGATGAGCGAAGGCAGATCAGAGATGGTGATTGTCGTTTCATTTCACAAGTAGCAGAGTAAACCTCACAGGTACATGGCAATGCACTTCATGAAAAAGTGGTAACAACCCAGTCTCGTTTAAATCAACTGAGAATAATAACCCTGCAGTTCTGACGCGTCACTTTCTAAGACAAGGACAGTCGTAGTTTCTGGTTGTATAATACTTCCATGAAATTCATGAATTATTTGAGAACAAGTCATGTGATCGGAATTATGCATGACAGAGTATGACGAATAAGTTGTTTATACCGCGTAATATTATTACACTCAAATAATTATTATAACATTCCTGGAAATTGTAAATTTTCATTATTTACAACTTGTTTAGATATTGGATAATTTGACCACCGTTACACATAAGCCGTCAATATCGGCAATAACAACGCAATTCTCGTCAAGATTCATTGTTAATTATATTGGCAAATGAAGAAGGTTAATATTTATGAGTTCTTTGGAATCAGGTTCCTCTCATTTCAATGTAGAGCTACCAATGCACCAAAACGATGCTCTGTCATTATTAAGCAGGTTCCCACTACACGAAAGCGAGCTGAAAACATGCGCGAATCATTTCAACAATCCTTTACTTGTTCACGAACATAATCCACTTCGGACTTGAAGCAATACTCGGAGGACATTAATAGATTGACACATATGAACTAACTCCTTCAATAGTTTGCTCAGCAGCTAATCCATTTACACACCAACATACAGCATTCCCACTGAAAAAGAAGCAATACTTCAGATGAAACAAACAATATTGTCTACATTTGCGCCCTGCGAAGGAGCTTACTTTGACTGGCGTTAGAACTCCGGTGGAAATGCACCCCCTTAATCTAACCTAAACTGTCTGAAAACAGTGTCTCAACTTAGGCAAGTTAATAGTTGTTACAATGAGACTGTGATATGGGAAAACACCAAACGGCATTTGGTATAGTAAAAAACGGAAGCAGTAATCGTAACGATTTAGAGTTAGAAAAATATTTTCGATATTCGATTTCAAATTACAACTTCCGAGATTTCGTAAATTTTGGAAGTGAATCGTAAATCCAGAATTATCAACTAGGAAGCTGGATTTCTTTTATGCCGAGCTCGAATTATATTTAATCCATTGCTTAACCCATAACACTTTCTTTACTATTGAAAAGTTGCCTACAAAATCCTTGGATTGAGCTTTTATACCTACAGATACAGATACAGACACCGACACTAGGCCTAATTTCCCAGGGGTCGCTATCCCTGGCGCTAAATTCTTTTATAGCCAAAGTCAGATCAGCCCCTTACATCTCCGCCAACTACCTTATCAGCCACAAGTTGAGATAATGTGACCTAAAGGTCTGAAGACAAAAATGTGAGTGGTACGTTGGCTTATTGAAAATATATATTTGCCCCGCGGATTAGAAACGCGTACCCTTGCATAATGAGTACGTATGAGCCAAAAACAGGAGAATTTTACTCAAATGTTCGGGAACAAAAATGTGAGCTGCAGGTTGGCCTATTGAAAATATATATTTGCCCACGGGGTAGAAATGCGTACCCTCGAATAATACGTACATTTTCCCCGCGGGTTAGAAGCGGGTTAGAAACACGTACATTTCCCCGGGGGTTAAAAACAAGTACCGAGCGCTAAGTAAGGTTAGGTTGGGAAGGCGATATTCCATCAATATACTTGCAACGTAAATACTGGTAGAAAGCTGCCTCGCTAGAGATGGCAATACTGGTAGGAGGTCGCCTCACTGTTAGATGGCAATCCTTTTATAAGGCCGCCTCACTGGTGGATGGCAACACTGGTAGAAGATCGCCCCGCAGATAGATGGCCACACTTTTAGAAGGCTGCCCCGCTAATAGATGGCAACAATGGTAGAAGGCCGACTCGCTGGTAGACGGCAATACTGGTTGAAGGCTGCCTCGCTAGTTTTTGGCAATACTGATAGAAGGCCTTGCGCTCCAGTGGTGAGGAGAAAAAACAATAAAAAGTGGTGAAGTTGATAGAAACAGCAACAGCTTATGAGTCTGAAGTGATGAGAGGCACGCACATGTGTACGCATCAGTCGAAAATGCACACACCGCCGATGTTGTTCATGAACAGTTCTGTCGCTTGTGGTAAAATTTGCATTCAAACCATTTCACTATAGGGCAGGCTTCTGCAGCCTATCAAATATACTAGTTGGCAATTAGAACTTTGCAACTGACACTGTTCATACTTAATACTGTTTATGATGTATATTGCCTTGTCACAAACGAACGCTGGCGAGAAAACACGTATATATTCCACTGTCATGCATATATCTTCAGATGTAACAATTGAAAGTACCATGAAAAATGTTATTGTCTTTATGGTTGCCTAATGACTTCCAATAATATGTCAAAAGAGGCGACGATATATTTCAGGTATTGATTTTCACCTATTGTTATTGACACTGCAATGAAGGATTCTGGTTCAGCTATTTAAATCCCCTGTCTTTGAGGGGGTCGCAGTATGCGGTATGCGGTGAGGGGATGGAGGGTGGGAGGCGGTTGAGGTTGGTAGGAGGCCGTCTCGCTGGTAGAAGGTTACACTGGTGAAAGGCTGCGTCACTGGTAGAAGGGTGCACTAGTAGAAGAAGTTTTGACTAGACAATAATATTATTATACTGCTAGAACATGTAGATAATTGATTTTCTGTCGACTCTTGTAGTCGGCCGCACTCTTCACTCCGTCTGGTCCCACTAACGCGGGGCACGGCGGAGGCAGGACTTCGGTTAGAGGATCGCAGGGTAGGAGGGTGAAGCCTATTATCGCAGCGCATGTACAGAGAGAGGTGGGGTAGGCGTAGCGGGAACACTGCTTGAATGAATGAATGAAGTGGGCCTGTTCTGTCTATTATTGACACATAAACACGGTGTTTGGATATGGCACACACTTCGCTGAATGGTTCTATAAACAGTTTTAAACCGGCCGATTTAGCAGATCATTTTCAGTGATGAGAGGTTGCTGAACAACTTCCAATAAAATGTCAATAACTACGAAAACATGTCACATGAGTTGACTTTCACGTCCTGTCGCTGACAGCGTCTTGAAGGAATCTTTTGCCTGAGCGGTTTAAAGCCTCTGCCTGTGTTAAAGGACCATGCGGTGAGAGAGCGAGGGCATTGATTCAGGGCATCCTCTGTCTTCACTTAGGGGTTGAGGGTGTGTCATTTCGCTCTGGCGTTCTTGCGTCAAGTTTTCGAGCGCGAGTAAAGGCTTTTTCAATAATTATTTAGTATATCTTTTCTTATGTTGTATAGCTGCAATTATGATTTCCAGCTGGCGCTTTCATTTCATTAGAGAGTTCATATAGAACGACGTCGTGGAATGTGGAATATCCTCCGCACATAATGGTATCAGAAAATAAAGGTAAGGTGAACGCGGGCTGGAATTTCGTCGAGGGAGACGTTACCGGAGAGCATCATAACTGACGAGGTTCACACAGTTCACCGAAAATATGATGCATGCTTCATTTCAGCTTACTTGACAATAGCCATGTGTTGAAGGGAACTTGATGGTGCTCTGGAAATATTGTAATGCCCAATCTTCATGCCGGTAGACACAAGATGCTGAAATCTGAGGCATGTGTTGTGTAGGACTGATCTTGTCGATGGTTGTTCATGACTTACCCACCGTCGAGCTAAGTGTTGATAGTACTACAGACCATAATATCGTGACGACTTACCCGCCGTCGAGCTACGCGTTGATAGTACTACAGACCGTGATATCGCGACGACTTACCCACCGTCGAGCTAAGTGTTGATAGTACTACAGACCATAATATCGTGACGACTTACCCGCCGTCGAGCTACGCGTTGATAGTACTACAGACCGTGATATCGCTATGACTTGCCCGCCGTCGAGCTACGTAATGATAGTACTACAGACCGTGATGTTGCGACGACTTACCCGCCGTCGAGCTACGTGTTGATAGTACTACAGACCGTGATATCGTGACTACTTACCCGCCGTCGAGCTACGTGTTGATAGTACTACAGACCATGTTATGGCGACGACTTACCCGCCGTCGAGCTACGTTCTGATCGTACTACAGACCGTGATGTTGCGACGACTTACCCGCCGTCGAACTACGTGTTGATAGTACTACAGACCGTGATATCGTGACTACTTACCCGCCGTCGAGCTACGTAATGATAGTACTACAGACCGTGATTTCGCGACTACTTACCCGCCTTCGAGCTAGGTGTTGATAGTACTACAGACCGTGATGTCTTATCCGAACGCTGAATCATTCATGTTATTACACAGATACTGACACTAAGCCAAATTTCCCAGAATAAGGGGTGATCAACAGCACGCCGCACCTCACGTTCATCTCATACACGAACATGCAAACACACTTAGCTCATTGGCACTGAAGGGTCCGGCCAAAAGAAACCGCAACACACAGTCCGGGTGAGGATTGTGATGAGACATCAGCGCTTGTAGCAGGGCTCGACCGCGGAAACGGTTTACCCTGCTGCGTCATAGTAATCAGACGCTCTCCTACCAACGACCATCTCGTTTCTTAACGAGACGCAACGGGTGGAAAAGCCCATTAGGGCAGTGTCAAATGAACCTTTCACAGAGATACGTTGAGATGCCGAACGGTCCTCGGAAAAAGAGTTGTTTCCACCAACTCCAAGTTTGACATATTTATATTGCAACAAATTTGATATGATAGTGGCACAACTAAGAATTCACTTTGAAGATTGTCCAGAAGGTGGCCCAGCTCGTTAATTCCATACAAGAACTTCTTGAATCATGAGGTGTTGTGTAGGGTTTTGTCTGAAAATTATCGAGGTGTGCAAGAAATAACGACACAACCCTCATAGCAGTTGTGAATCGATACGAACATTCAAAAATCAGTGCTAACAAACAATAAATACATTACATCATCGGTGCTAACGTTAACAATTTGTACATTGCCTGATCCGTGCTAACGTTAACGAAACATCTATAACATCACTAGGGCTAACTTTACCAATGGGTACAATGCATGACAAGTGTATAAGAAAACAATGGATCATTTTGACCATTGCTAGCATTAACGATTGATTCATTGTATAACCAGTGCTAACGTTGACAATATATACATTACATGACCAGTGCTAACTGTCACAAAAAAATCAATACATGAATAGTGCGAACATTATCAAAAGATACAATAAATCACCAGTGCTAACTTTAATCATACATACATTACATGACCAGTGCAAACTTTAACCATATCTACATTACATGACCAACGCTAACTTTCACCATATATACATTACATGACCAGTGCCAACTTTAACAATATATACATAACATGACCAGTGCTGACTTCAACCATATATACATTACATGACCATGGCTAACTTTAACCATATATAGATGACATGACCAGTGCTGACTTTAACCATTTATACATAACATGACCAGCTGGCTTCAACCATATATACATAACATGAACAGTGCTGACTTTAAATATACATACATTGCATCACCAGTGCTAACTTTTACCATATAGACATTACATGACCAGTGCTCATTTTAACCATATTTACATATGATGACCAGTGCTAACTTTACCCATATATATATTACATGATAAGTGCTAACTTTAACCATATATACATTACATGACCGGTGCTAACTTTAAGCATATATACATTACATGACCAGTGCTAGCGTATTTAATAGATCGTTCGATCAAATTGGGGTTATTTTTATTTTACATTGTTTATAATTTATCGAGGCTGGTTGCGACTGGGTGACCCAGGAAATGGGGGATACTCATGGGACACTCGGGACTTGGAGGACCCGGGGTTTCGGGAACACGAGGGACTAAGAAGACCAGGAAGATTTGAGGGGATCCACTTGGACGCTTCTGGGACCCTTTGTGACACTCTTGAGACCCTGTGGGACCCTCTTGAGAAACTGTGGGACCCTCTTGAGGCTCCTCTAAATCATGAATCCTCTGCTATCCCTTCCCTACGCTGTAAAACCCATAAACAGAGGAATGTATATATGTGGAGTGCTTGAGTCGAGAAATTAGTTATTACTGTTCACAACATTGCTGACGCAGAGGGGAGAGCCGCGCCGAGGCTGGTCGAGGTGCGTTGAAATCAGTCGGAACATGTTGAGACGAGTCGAGTTGATCGCGACAAGTCGAAACTGGCCGGAATGATTTGAGACAGGAAGATGAGCTGAGACGAGGGGACTCGATGGACCCGGGGAGCTCGGGGGACCCGGAGGACTTGGGTAACCCTCCGGGGCTCATCGGGCACTTTCGTCACCCAGGGAACCTCTGCCCTCCCACCCTATCTCCTTAAACAATAAGTCGATGATGAAAATCTGAGCAGTTTTTAGCTCATGATGAACCTGCTCTTTCTTTCCTCTTCACGTTCCACAATTCTGACGTATACAATAATGTTAGTATACTTCTGCGTGAGCTCCTGTTTGTGATTTTGTGAATGAGCGTTTTTTTAGTTTGCGCTCGCTCGCGCGTGTGCGGACCATATGCAATGTCTGTGGTTGACCTTCGCCGCGAAACTATAAACCTTGTGATGCGTTGCGGTTGAAGTTGATCTGATTCGTGAGGCCGTGGACCTTGTACCAATTTCGACGATACTACATGTGCGCACTGGCGTACGTACATAGTACTCATTGAGGTTCTGAGGGGTGGAGGTGGGTATTCGTTAGTCTGAATTTTTATCTCTCTGAATAAATAAATTGTAGTGTAACCGAACCAGGCCGTGTAGTTGTAAACATTGTTTTGCGCTGCTGTCGGTGCTGACTTTGTCCATGTAGCCGTAAACCTTGTACCAGACTCGACGATGCTGCCTGTGCGCACTAGCGTGCGTACATATTACTCATGAAGCTCTAAATGATTGGAGGCGTGGGGTTTCATTTCATCTACCCTCTTCAAATAAATAAAATTAACTGTGATGCGTTGCTCTCGGAGCAGACTCTGTCAGCGTAGCCGTAGACCACGTACCGGACTCGACGATTCTACCTGCGCGCACTAGCATGCGAACATATTACTCTTGAAGTGCTAATTGAGTGGAGCCGGGGATTCGTTTTGTCTGAGTCTTCATCTTACCTGAAAAATGAAAACTACTGTAGTTTAACTGGTCCCCGCAGCTGTGAACCTCGTGTTGGGTTGCTGTCGGAACTGACTTTGTCTGTGTAGCCGTAGACCTTGTACCAATTTCAACGATACTATCTGTGCGCACTGGCCTGCGTACATATTACTTTTGAAAATTTAAGTGGTTGGAGGCGGGGATTCTATTCGTTTCGTCTGAGTCTTCATCTATCCTCGTTAAATAAATTGTACATTAGCTGAACTAAACGGCGTAGCTGTAAACATTGTGTTGCGTTGCTGTCGGAGCTTACTTTGTCCCCGTAGCCGTAAACCTTGTAACAATCTCGACGATGCTACCTGTACACACTAGCGCCCATACATATTACTCATGAAGTTCTAAATGATTTAATGTTACTAACAATCGAAACATGAAAAGTGTAAATTTAACAGCGACTTTTGGCAAAAACTGACGCTTAAAAGCACACAAGTGCTGCTGGTGCTGGTAAGATTACTTACAATGGTAACAAGAAAAGTTTGCCGATAAAAGCCACTTTACCCATAAGCATACATGTGCGATGGGTGATATAAACACTACTAACAATGGATGGATGGATGGTCTGAAGCAGGCGTTGGGGAGGAGAGACATGAATGTGGAGGTGGCGAGAGAGCGTGCAATGAACAGGCGAGAGTGGTTGATTTTGACGCTGCTCTGATGTGCTTTCCCGCCTTTGGCATCCCGCTGCCGGAATGGTAGTGGGTGAGGGGGGCCCGGCCATTATGACGCGCGGGGGTAAACCAGTGAAAACTGTCGGGCCCTGCTGCTGACGACGGTTCCTCGGACTGCACTCGGGACCCAGAGTGTAAGTTGAGGGGCTACCGGCGGGCCCCTTAAGCACAAAAGGGCTAAGTTGTGTGAGTGTGAGCGTATGAGGGTGTGAGGTGCGCCTTGCCGTCGGCCACCCCCCTTTTTGTGGGATGCGACCTAGTGTCTGTATCTGTATCTGTAACAATGGTAACATGAAAAGTGTTCAGATAACAGCAACATTTGGCTAAAACGGACACTTGAAGCTACACAAGTGCGACAGGTGCTAGCAAGATTACTAGCAATGGTAACAGGAGAAGTGTTAGGATAACAGTGACTTTTGGCCAAACCCTACACTTAAGAGCACTCAAGTGCGACGGGTGCTGGGAAGACTACTAACAATGGGAATATGAAAAGTATGCAGATAACAGCTACTTTTGTTCATAAGTGACACTTAAGGCCACAGGAGTGCGGTGGGGGCTATGAACACTACTAACAACGGTACCATAAAAAGTTTTCAGATAACAGCGACTGGCCATAACTGACACTTAAGAGCACACCAGTACGGTGTGAGCTGGGAGGACAACTTACAATGGTAACATGAAAAGTGTCCAGATAACAGCTATATTTGGCCATAATTGACACTTAAAGCCCCACAAGTTCGGCGGGTGCTATAAACACTACTAACAATGGTAACATGAATAGTTTTCAGATAAAATCGCCTTTTAACCAGAACTGACACTTAAATCAACACAAGTGCGACGGGTGCTAGAAAGACTACTAACAATGGTAACAGGAAAAGTGTTAGGATAACAGCAACTTTTGGCCAACCCAGACACTTAAAAGCACTCAAGTGCAGCGGGTGCTGGACAGACAGCTTACGATGGGAACATGAAAAGTGTGCAGATTACAGCTAATCCTGGCTATAACTGACATCTAAAACCACAAGAATGCGGTGGGTGCTATGAACACTTATAACAATGGTTAGATGAAAAGTGTTCAGATAACGGCG
>SDVV010006956.1:0-18092 GCA_016164225.1 Gammarus roeselii
GGAGAAGATGCTTCACGTAATACGTTGGGTCGCAAGCGTAGGTTTCTTTCTCCGTCGCGGCGCCCACTGTTTGGCAACTGTCGTGAGCGGTTGTTTGGTCACGGCTGTCTGTGGTGACGGCCTCTTAATGAAGCAGAAAGGGAAAGTGTATGGATACGCCATTACAGCCAAGACGCCTGAAGCAGGCTGGGCAGCTACTGAAAAACGCTAATTGTATATTGGCTCGTTTAGTTGGATTACGTGTTAGTGATATAATACCGACGGCGCCATTGGTGGCCTGCTACGCTCAATTATTTCAAACTCATTTGTGGGTAACCCGATCGGTGTCTCAAGAGCCGGAGAGAGGCCGGGCATTGACATTGAAATGGACGCACAACTGCTTGGTATAGGAAGTATAGGGTGATGTGCGTGCCAAGGCACTTTATTGCCCACCACTCCACATAGGCTGCTATTTGTGTGCGTTGATGGACGGGTTACTGATTACGCTAATAAATGAACTTTTAAAACAATTGTATCGCTTCTCTATACTGAATTATATGAAGAAATGCACACCCGAGAAAGCATCGAACTAAGTACGATGCTTGCTCGGCTTTGAGAGAACAAGCGAAGTGCTATGTGCAACCGACTAATATTGCAGTGCTATGTGCAACAGACTAATATTGAAGTGTTATGGGCAACAGACTAATATTGAAGTGCTATGACAACAGACTAATATTGAAGTGCTATGTGCAACAGACTAATATTGAAGTGCTATGTGCAACAAACTAATATTGAAGTGCTATGACAACAGACTAATATTGAAGTGCTATGTGCAACAGACTAATATTGAAGTGCTATGTGCAACAGACTAATATTGAAGTGCTATGTGCAACAGACTAATATGGAAGTGCTATGTGTAACAGACTAATATTGCAGTGCTATGTGCAACAGACTAATATTGAAGTGCTATGTGCAACAGACTAATATTGCAGTGCTATGTGCAACAGACTAATATTGCAGTGCTATGTGCAACAGACTAATATTGAAGTGTTATGGGCAACAGACTAATATTGAAGTGCTATGACAACAGACTAATATTGAAGTGCTATGTGCAACAGACTAATATTGAAGTGCTATGTGCAACAGACTAATATTGAAGTGCTATGTGCAACAGACTAATATTGAAGTGCTATGACAACAGACTAATATTGAAGTGCTATGTGGAACTGACTAATATTGAAGTGCTATGTGCAACAGACTAATATTGAAGTGCTATGCGCAACAGAATAATATTGAAGTGCTATGTGCAATAGACTTATATTGAAGTGCTACGCGCAACAGAATGATACTGGAGTGCTATGTGCAACAGACTAATATTGAAGTGCTATGTGCAACAGACTAATATTGAAGTGCTATGTGCAACAGACTAATATTGAAGTGCTATGTGCAACAGAATAATATTGAAGTGCTATGTGCAACTGATTAATATTGAAGTGTTATATGCAACCGACTAATATTGAAGTGTTATGTGCAACAGACTAATATTGAAGTACTATGTGCAACAGACTAATATTGAAGTGCTATGACAACAGACTAATATGGAAGTGTTATGTGCAACAGACTAATATTGAAGTGCTATGTGCAACAGACTAATATTGGAGTGCTATGACAACAGACTAATATTGAAGTGCTATGTGCAACAGACCAATATTGAAGTGCTATGTGCAACAGACTAATATTGAAAAACAAACTAACAATAATTAAGCATATCACTCTACTAAAGCATATCGCTCTACTACAGCGTATAACTCTAATAAAGCATATCACTCTACTAAAGCATATCACTCTACTAAAGGATATCACTCTGCTAAAGCTTATCACTCTACTATAGAACATCACTCTACTAAAGCATATCACCCTACTGAAGCATATCACTCTACTAGAGGATATCACTCTACTAAAGAATAGCACTCAACTAAAACATATTACTCTAGTAAAGAACATCCCTCTACTAAAGCATACAACTCGACAAGACAATATCACTCACCTAAAGAATACCACTCTACTAAAGCATATCACTCCACTAAAGAACATCAATTCACTGAAGAATATCAATCCATTAAAGAACATCATTCGACTAGGGAATATCACTTGACTAAAGAATTTCACTCTACAAAAGCATTTCACTCCACTAAAGAATATCACTCAACTAAAGCATATCACTTAACTAAAGAATATCACTCTACTGAAGCATATCACTCGTCTAAAGAATATCACTCTACTAGAGTATATCACTCGACTAAAACATATTACTCTACTAAAGGTTATTACTTCACTAAAGAATGTCACTCTACTAAAGCATATCACACTACTAAATCATGCCACTGTAGTAAAGAATATCACTCTACTAAAGAATATCACTCAACTTAAGCATATCACTCTACTAAAGTATATCACTTTATTAAAGTATATCTCTCTACTAAAGCTTATCCCTCTACTAAAGCATATCACTCTACTAAAGAACATCACTCTACTAAAGCATTTCACTTAACTAAAACATGTAACTCAACTAGAGAATATCACTCCACTAAAGAACATTGCTCTACTAAAGCATATCACTCTGCCAAAGAACATCACTCTACTAAAACATATCACTCAAATAAAGCTAATCACTTCACTAAAGAATATCGCTCTACTAAAGCATAACACTCTACTAAAGAATATCACTCTGCTAAAGCATGTCACTCTACTAAAACTAATCACTCTACTAAAGCTTATCACTCCACTAAAGAATATCTCTCTACTTAAGCTCATCACTCTACTAAAGAATATCATTCTGCTAAAAAATATCACTCAACTAAAACATATCACTCTAGTAGAGATATCACTTCACTAAAGAACATCATTCTACTAAAGCATATCACTACTAAAGCATATCACTCTACAAAAGCCTTTGTCCACTAGAGAAAATCACTCTACTAATACATATCACTTTACTAAAAAATATCACTCTATTACAGCATATCACTCTACTGAACAATATAACTCAACTAAAGCATATTACTCTACTAAAGCATATCACTTCACTAAAGCATATCACTCCAATAAAGAATATCACTCTACTAAAGCATTTGTCCACTAAAGAAAATCACTCAACTAATACATATCACTTCACTAAAGAATAACACTTTACTAAAGCATTCCACTCTACTGGAAAATATCACTCAACTATAGCATATCACTCTGCTAAAGCATATCACTCTACTAGAAAATATCACTCAACTAAAGCATATCACTCAACTAAAGCATATCATTCTACTTAAGCATATCACCCTACTAAAGCATATCACTCTACTAAAGAATATCACTTTACTAGAGAATATAACTCAACTGAAGCATATCACTCAACTAAAGCATATCATCCTACTAAAGCATATCACTTCACTAAAGAATATCACTCAACTAAAACATATCACTCTACGAAAGAGCATCACTTTACTAAAGCATATCACTCTACGAAAGAGCATCACTTTACTAAAGCATATCACTCTTCCAGAGCACAACACACTACTAGAGAATATCACTAACTAAAGCATACAACTCTACTAAAGAATATCTATCTTCTAAAGCATATCACTCCAATGAAGCATTCCACTCTAATAAAGAACATCACTCTACTAAAGAACATCACTCAACTGAAGAACATCACTCTACTAAAGTTTATCACTCTACTAAAGCATATCACTCTACTGGATAATATCACTCAACTAAAGTATATAACTCTACTAAATAATATTACTCAACTAAAGAATATCACTCAACTATAGCATATCACCTCATTAAAGAAAATCACTCCACGAAATAATATCACTCTATTAAAGCATATCACTCTACTTAAGAACATCACTCTACTGAAGCATATCATTCTGCTAAAGCATATCACTCTACTAAAGCATATCACTCTGCTGAAGCATATCACTCTACTGAAGAATATCACTTAACTAAACCATATCACTCTAGTAAAGAACATCACTCTACTAAAGCGTATCTTTCTACTGAAGCATATAACTCTACGAGACAATATCACTCAACTAAAGAATATCACTCTACTAAAGCATATCACTCCACTAAAGAACATCACTTCACTGAAGAATATCACTCCACTAAATATCATCACTCTACTAAAGCTTTTCACTCTGCTAAAGCATATCACTTCACTAAAGCATATCACTCTTCTAGAGAACGTCACTCTACTACAGCATATCACTCTACTAAAGAACATCACTCTACTAAAGCATATCACTCTACTGAAGCATTTCACTGTAATAAAGAATATCCCTCAACCAAAGAATATCACTATAATAAAAGCATATCACTTTACTAAAGAATATCACTCAACTAGAGCATATCACTCTGTTAAAGCATATCACTCTACTGAAGAATATTACTATAATAAAGAATATCACTCTACTAAAGAATATCAGTATTTTAAAGCTTATCACTCTACTAAAGCGTATCACTCTACTATAGCATGTCACTCTACTGAAGCATACCGCTCTACTAAAGAATATCACCTAACTAAAGCATATCACTCTACTAAAGCATATCACTTTACTAAAACATATCACTTTACTAAAACATATCACTCTACTGAAACATATCACTCTACTGGAGCTTATCACTTCATTAAAGAATATCGCTCTTTGCAAGCATATTACTCTACTAGAAACTATCACTCTACTAAAAAATATCACTCAACTTAAGCATACCACTCTACTAGAGAATATCACTCAACTAAAGAACATCACTCCACTAAAGAATATCACTCTACTAAAGCATATCAATCTACTGGAGCATATCACTTCATTAAATAATATCACTCTACTAACGCATATCACCTTACTTAAGCATATCACTTCACTGAAGGATATCACTCTACTAAAGCATATCACTCCACTAAAGAACATCACTCTCCTAAATCATATCTTCGTGTTAAAGCACATCACTCTACTAAAGAATATCACATTGCTAAGGAATATCAGTCAGCTAACGCATATCACTCTACTAGAGAACATCACTTTACAAAAGTATACCACTCTTCTAAATCATTCTCTCTACTAGAGAACATCACTCTACTAAAGCATATAACTCTACTAAAGAACATCACTCCTATAAAGCATACCACTCAACTAAAGAACAGCACTATACAAAAGCATATCACTTTACTGAAGCATATCACTCTACTAGAGAAGATCACTCAACTAAAGCATATCACTCTGCTAAAGCATATCACTCTTCTAAAGAAAATCACTCTACTAAAGCATATCACTTTACTACAGAACATCACTCACTAAAAGCATATCACTCTTTTAACGAACATTACTCTACTAAAGCAAATCACTCTACCGAAGAACTTCATTCCACTAAAGCATATCACTCTGCTAGAGCATATCAATCTACTGAAGAATATCGCTCCTCTAAAGCTGTAACTTAACTAAAGAATATCACTCTTCTGAAGCATATCACTCCACTAAAGAATATCACTCTACTAAAGCATATCCCTTCACAAAAGAATAGCACTCTACTGAAGCATATCACTCCACTGAAGAATATCACTCTACTAATGCATATCAATCCACTAAAGAATATCGCTCTACTAAAGCTGGGGTTTCACAAAAGAATATCACTCTGCTAGAGCATATCACTCTACTAAAACATATCACTTTACTAAAACATATCACTCTACTGAAACATATCACTCTACTGGAGCTTATCACTTCATTAAAGAATATCGCTCTTTGCAAGCATATTACTGCTAAAACATATGACTCTACTAAAGCATTTGTCCACTAAAGAATATCACTCTACTAAAGCCTATCACTCTTCTAAAGCATATCACTTCACTAAAGAATATCACTCTACTAACGCATATCACTCTACTAAAGAATATCACTCAACTGAAAAATATTACTCTACTAAAGCATATCACTCTACCAATTATATCACTCAATCATTGCATATTACTCTACTAAAACATATCACTCTACTAATCCATATCACTCAAGTAAAGAATATCACTCTTCAAAAAATATCACTCTAATAAATAATATCACTCTAATAAAGCATATCACTCTAGTAAAGAATATCACTCTCCTAAAGAATATCACTCTACTAAAGAATATCACTATACTAAAGAATATCACTCTTATAAAGCATATCACTCTGCTAAAGAATACTACTCAACTAAAGCATATTACTCTACTAAAGCATGTCACTCTACTAAAGCCCATCACTCTACTAAAGAATATCAATCTAATAAAGCATATCACTCTACTAAAGAACATCACTCCACTAAAACATATCACTCCGACAAAGAACATCACTCTACTAAAGCATATCACTCTACCAAAGAACATCATTCTAATACAGCATATCACTCTGCTAGAGCATATCACTCCACTAGAGAAAATCACTCAACTAAATAATATCACTCAACGAAAGGATATCACTCCAGAAAGAATATCGCTCTACTGAAGCATATAACTTCACTAAAGAATATCACTCTGCTAAAGCATATCACTACTAAAACATATCACTCAACTAAAGCTCATCACTTCACTAAAGAATATCGCTCTACTAAAGCATATCACTCTACTAAAGAATATCACTCAGCTAAAGAATATCACTCTACTAAAACATATCACTCTACTAAAGCTTATCACTTCACTAAAGAATATCACTCTACTAAAGCATATCACTACTAAAACAGATCACTACTAAAGCATATCACTCTACTAAAGCATTTGTCCACTAAATAATATCACTCTACTGGAACATATTACTCTTCTAAAGCATATAACTTCACTAAAGAATATAATTACAGTAAAGCATATCACTCTACTAAAGAATATCACTCAACTGAAGCATATTACTCTATTAAAGCATATCACTCTTCTCAATCATATCACTGTAGTAGAGAATTTCACACTACTAGAGCATATCACTATACTAAAACATATCACTCAACTTAAAATTATCAATCTGCTAAAGCGTATTACTCCACTACAGAACTTCACTCCACTAAAGCATTTCACTCTACTAAAGCATATCACTATACTAGAGAATATCACTCAACTAAAGCATATCACTCAACTGAAGCATATCACTTCACTAATGCATATCACTCTAGTAAAGAATATCACTCTTCTAAAGCATATCACTCTAGTAAAGAATATCACTATGCAAAAGAATATCACTCTAATAAAGCATATCACTCTACTAAAGCATATCACGTTACTAAAGCATATCACTGAAGAAAAGAATTTCACTCTACTAAAGCATATCAATAAGCTAAAACATACCATTCAACCAAAGATTATCACTCTGCTAAATCGTGTCACTCTACTATAGAACTTCACTCTAGTAAAGCATATCACTTTACTAAAGCATATAACTACACCAGAGAAAATCACTCAACTAAAGCATATGACTCAACTGAAGCATATCACTCAACTTAAGCATATCACTTCACTAAAGAATATCACCCTACTAAAACATATCACTCTACTGAAGAATATCACACTTCGATAGAATTTCACTCATATAAAGCATATCACTCAACTAAAGAATATCGATCAACTAAGCATATCACTCTAATAAAGCATATCCCTCTACTAAAACATAGCACTCTACAAAAGAATATCACTCTACTAAAGCATATCACTCCACTGAAGCTTATCGCTCTACTACAGCATATAACTTCACGAAAGAATATCACTCTACTAAAGCATATTTCTCTACTAAAACCTATCACTCTACTAAAGCTTATCATTTCACTAAAGAATATCGCTCTACTAAAGCATATCACTTTACTAATGAATATCACTCTACTAGAGAATATTACTCTACAAAAAGCTTATCACTCCACTAAAGAACATCACTCTACTAAAGCTTATCACTCGACTAAACAATATCACTCTGCTGAAGAATATCACTCTAGTTAAACATATCACTCTACTAAAGCTTATCACTTCACTAAAGAATATCACTCTACTAAAGCATATCACTGCTGAAGCATATCACTCGACTTGAACATTTGTCCACTAAAGATTATCACTCTACTAAAAAAAACACTCTTCTTAAGCATATCACTTCACTGAAGAATATCACTCTACTAAAAGCATATCACTCTACTAAAGAATATAACTCAACTAAAGCATAGTATTCTACTAATGCATGTGACTCTACTAAAGCATATCACTCTACTAGAAGATATCACCAACTAAAGCATATAACTCTACCAAACGATATAACTCTTCTAAAGCATATCTCTCCAATGAAACATACCACGCAAATAAAGAACATCGCTCTACTAAAGAACATCACTCTACTAAAGAACATCACTCTACTAAAGAACATCACTCCACTAAAGCTTATCACTCTACTAAAGTATATCACTTTACTAGATAATATCACTCATCTAAAGTATATTACTCTACTAAAAAATATCACTCAACTAAAGAATATCACTCTACTATAGCATATCACTGTACTGAAGCATATCACTTTACTAAAGTATATCTCTCTACTAAAGCATATCCCTCTACTAAAGCATATCACTCTACTAAAGAACATCACCTTACTTAAGCATATCACTTAACTGAAGCATATCTCTCTACTAGAAAATATCCCTCCACTAAAAACATCACTCTACTAAAGCTTATCACTCCACTAAAGATATTCACTCTGCTAAAGAACATCACTCTACTAAAACATATCACTCTACTAAATCTTATCACTTCTTTAGAGAATATCACTCTAGTAAAGCATAACACTACTAAAGCATATCACTCTGCTAAAGCATTTGTCCACTAAAGAATATCACTCTTCTAAAACATATCTCTCTTCTAAAGCATATCACTTCACTGAAGAATATCACTCTACTAAAGCATATCATCCTACTAAAGAGGTCACTAAACTAAAGCATATTACTGTATTAAAGCATATCACTGTACTAAAGCATATTACTCTAGTAAAGAATATCACTCTACTAAAGAATATCGCTCCAATAAAGCATATCACTCTACTAAAGAATTTCACTCTACTTTAGCGCATAACTCTAATAAAGAGTATCGGTCAACTATTGCATGTTACCCTACTAAAGCATATCACTCTACTAAAACATATCATTTTAGTGAAGAATATCACGCTACTAAAGCATATCACTTTACTAAAGAATATCACTCCACTAAAGGATATCACTCTACTGAAGAAAATCACTCTGCTAAAGCCTATCACTCTACTAAAACATATCACTCTACTAAAGGTTATTACTTCACAAAAGAAAATCAGTCTACTGAAGCATATCAATCTACTAAAGCATATCGCTCTACTAAAGAATATCACTCAATTAAAGCATATCACTCTACTAAAGTATATCACTCTACTAAAGCATATCACTCTACTAAAGCATATCACTCTACTAAAGCATATCACTCTACTGAAGCATATCACTCTACTAAAGATTATCACTCAACTAAAGCATATCACTCTACTAAAGCATATCACTTTACTAGAGTATATCTCTCTACTAAAGCATATCCCTCTACTAAAGCATATCACTCTTATAAAGAACATCACTCTACTAAAGCCTATCACTAAACCAAAGCATATCACTCCACTAGAGAATATCACTCCTATAAAAGAACATCACACCACTAAAGAACATCACTCCACACTATCACTCTACTGAAGCAAATCACTTCACTAAATAATATCACTCTACTAACGCATATCACTCTACTAAAGCATATCACGTCACTAAAGAATATCATTCTACTACAGCACATCACTCCACTAAATAACGTCACTCTCTTAAAGCATATCACTGTGCGTAAGCACATCACTCTACAGAAGAATATCACTCTGCTAAAGAATATCACTCAACAAACGCATTTCACTCTACTAAAGAATATCTCTCTACTAAAGCTTATCACTCTACTAAATCATATCTCTCTACTAGAGAACATCACTCAACTAAAGCATATCACTTTACCAAAGAACATCACTCCACTAAAGCACATCACTCTACAGAAGAACATCACTTTACTAAAGCTTATCACTCTAATAAAGCATATCACTTTACTAGATAATACCACTCAACTAAAGCATATTATTCTACAAAAGCGTATCACTCTAATGAAGCATATCAATTCTCTAAAGAATATCGCTCTACTAAAGCATATAACTTCACTAAAGAATATCACTCAGCTAAAGCATATCATTCTACTAAAACATATCACTCTACTAAAGCTTATAACTTCACTAAAGAATATCGCTCGACTGAAGCATATCACTCTACGAAAGAATATCATTCTGCTAAAACGTATCACTCTAATAAAAAAATATCACTTCACTAAAGCTTATCACTGTAGTGAAGAATATCACTCCACTAAAGCTTATAACTGTGGTGAAGAATATCACTCCAATATAGCATACAACTCTAATAAAGAACATCACTCTACTGAAGAACATCACTCTACTAAAACATATCACTCTACTAAAGCTCATCACTTCACTAAAGAATATCACTCTACTAAAGCATATCACTTTACTAGATAATATCACTCAACTAAAGTATATTACTCTACTGAAGCACATCACTCTAATTGCGCATACCACTCTACTAAAGCATATCACTCCACTAAAGAATATCGCTCTACTAAAGCATACAACTTCACTAAAGAATATCACTCTGCTAAAGCATATCATTCTACTGAAACATATCACTCTACTGAAGCTTATCACTTCACTAAAGAATATCGCTCTACTAAAGCTTATCACTCTACTAAAGAATATCACTCTGCTAAAGCATATCACTCTAATAAAACATATCACTCTACTAAAGCTTATCACTCCACGAAAGAACATCACTCTACTAAAACTTATCACTCTACTAAAGAAATTCACTCTGCTAAAAAACATCACTCTAATAAAACATATCACTTCACTAAAGCTTATCACTTCACTGAAGAATATCACTCTACTAAAGCATATCACTACCAAAGCATATCACTCTACCAAAACATTTGTCCACTAAAGAATATCACTCTACTAAAACATATCTTTCTTCTAAAGCACATCACTTCACTAAAGAATATCATTCTACACAAGGATATCACTCTACAAAAGAATATCACTCAGCTAAAGCATTTTACTATACTAAAGCATATCACTCTACCAAAGCATATCACTCTAGTAGAGAATATCACTCTACTAAAGAATAACACTCAAAATAAATCATATCACTCTAACAAAGAATATAACTCTACTAAAGCGTATCACTTTACTAAAGAATATCACTCAACTATAGCATATTACTCTACTAAAGCATAACACTCTACTAAAACATATCACTCTACTAAAGAATATCACTCTACTAAAGCATAACACTCTACTAAAACATAACACTCTACTAAAGAATATCACTCTTCTAAAGCGGATCCCTCTACTATAGAACATCATTCTACTAAAGCATATCACTCTACTAAAGCATATCACTCTACTAGAGAATATCACTCAACTAAAACATATCACTCAACTAAAGTCTATCACTCTACTGAAGCATAGCACTTCACTAAAGAATATCACCCTACTAAAGCATATCACTCTACTAAAGAATATCACACTACTAGAGAATATCACTCAACTATAGCATATCACTCAACTAAAGCATATCGCTCAACTAAGCATATCACTCTAATAAAGTATATCACTTTACTAAAACATATCACTCTACTTAAGAAGATCACTCTGCTGAAGCGTTTCACCCTTCTATAGAACATCACTCTACTATAGCATATCACTCTTCTAAAGCATATCTCCCTACTAGAGAATATCACTCAACTAAAGCATATCACTTAAGCATTTTGGCAAAACACTTTACTAAAGCATATCACTCTACTAAAGAACATCACGATACTAAAGCATATCACTCTACTAAAGCATATCACTCTACTGAGCATATCCCTCTACTAAAATAATTCATTCTACTAAAGCATATCACTCTACTACAGATTATTGCTCAACTAAAGCATATCACTCTACTAAAGCATATCACTTCACTAAAGAATATCACTCAACTAAAGCATATCACTCCGAAAGAGAACATTACTCTATTAACGCATATCAGTGTGCTTGAGCACATCACTCTACAGAAGAATATCACTCTGTTGAGAATATCACTCAACTAACGCATTTCACTTAACTAAAGAACATCACTCGACCAAAGCATATAATTTTACTAAAGGATATCACTCTACAAAAGAAAATCACTCTGCTAAAGCATACCACTCTACTAAAACATATCGCTCTACTAAAGGTTATTACTTTTCTAAAGGAAATCGCTCTACTAAAGCATATCAATCTATTAAAGCGTATCATTCTACTAAAGCATATCACTGTAGTAAAATATATCACTCAACTAAAGAATATCACTATAATGAAGCATATCACGCTACTAAAGAATATTAATCCAAAAAAGCATATCACTCTACTGGAGAATATCCGTCTACCAAAGCATATCACTCAACTAAAGCGTATCACTCTACTATAACATGTCATTCTACTAAAGCATATAGCTCTACTAAAGAATATCACTCAACTAAACCATATCACTCTAATAAAGCATATCACTGTACTAAAGCATATCACTCTACTAAAGCATATCACTCTACTGAAGCATATCATCTACTAAAGATTATCACTCAACTAAAGTATATCACTCTACCAAAGCATATCACTTTACTGAAGTATATCCCTCTACTAAAGCATATCCCTCTACTAAAGCATATCACTCATATAAAGAACATCACTCTACTAAAGCCTATCATAAAACCAGAGCATATCACTCTACTAGAGAATATCACTCCAATAAAAGAACATCACACCACTAAAGAACATCACTCCACCAAAGAATATTACTCTACTAAAGCATATCACTCTACTGAAGCATATCCCTTCACTAAAGAATATCACTCTACTAAAGCATATCATTCCACTAAAGAACATCACTCCCTTAAAGCATATCACTGTGCTAAAGCACATCACTCTACAGAAGAATATCACTCTGCTAAAGAATATCACTCAACCAACGCATTTCACTCTACTAAAGAACATCACTCTACTAAAGCATATCACTCTACTAAATCATATCTCTCTACTAGAGAACATCACTCAACTAAAGCATATCACTTTACCTAAGAACATCACTCCACTAAAGCACATCACTCTACAAAAGAACATCACTTTACTAAAGCTTATCACTCTACTAAAGCATATCACTTTACTAGATAATATCACTCAACTAAAGCATATTATTTTACTAAAGCATATCACTCTACTAAAGCATATCACTCTGCTAAAGCATATCAATTCACTAAAGAATATCGCTCTACTAAAGCATATAACTTCACTAAAGAATATCACTCAGATAAAGCATATCATTCTACTAAAATATATCACTCTACTAAAGCTTATCACTTCACTAAAGAATATCGCTCGACTAAAGCATATCACTCTACTAAAGAATATCACTCTGCTAAAGCATATCACTCTACTAAAACATATCACTCTACTTAAGGTTATCATTTCACTAGAGATATCACTCTACTAAAGCATATCAATCTACTAAAGCACATCACTCTACTTAAGCATGTCACTGCAGTAAAATATATCACTCTACTAAAGAATATCACTGTAATAAAGCATATCACTCTACTAAAGGATATCACTCAACTAAAGCATATCACTATGTTAAAGCATCTTACTCTACTAAAGAATCTTACTCCAATAACGCATATCACTCTACTGAATAATATCCGTATACTAAAGCATATCACTCAACTAAAAAGTATCACTCTACTATAGCATGTCACTCTACTAAAGCATATCGCTCAACTGAAGAATATCACTCAACTAAAGCATATCACTCTACTAAAGCATATCACTCTACTAAAGCATATCACTCTACTAAAGCATATCACCGTACTAAAGCATACCACTCTACTAAAGATCATCACTCAACTAAAGCATATCACTCTACTAAAGAATATCACTTTACTAATGTATATCTCTCTACTAAAGCATATCCCTCTACTAAAGCATATCACTCTACTAAATAACAACACTTCTAAAGCCCATCACTAAACCAAAGCATATCACTCTACTAGAGAATATCACTCCACTAAAGAACATCACTCCACTAAAGAACATCACTCCACGAAAGAATATTACTCCACTAAAGTATATAACTCTACTGCAGCATATCACTTCACTAAGTAATATCACTCTACTAACGCATATCACTCTACTAAAGCATATCACTTCCATAAATAATATCACTCTACTAAATCATACTACTCCAGGAAAGAACATCACTCTATTAACGCATATCATTGTGCTAGAGCACATCACTCTACAGAAGAATATCACTCTGCTTAAGAATATCACTCAACTAACGCATTTCACTCTACTAAAGAACATCACTCTACTAAAGCATATCACTCTAATAAATCATATCTCTCTACTAGAGAACATCACTCAACTAAAGCATATCACTCTACCAAAGAACATCACTCCACTAAAGCATATCACTCTACAAAAGAACATCACTTTACTAAAGCATATCACTCTACTGGAAAAGATCACTCAATCAAAGCATATCACTCAATTAATATCACTCTGCTAAAGCATTTTACTCTCCTAAAGAACTTCACTCTACTAAAGCATATCACTCTACTAAAGAACATCACTCAACTAAAGCATATCACTCCGCTAAAAAAAATCCTCTACTAAAGCATATCACTCTACCAAAGAACATTCTTCTTCTAAATCATATCACTCTGCTAAAGCATATCACTCTTCGAAAAAATTTCGCTCTACTAAAGCTGTAACTTCCGTAAAGAATATCATTCTGCTAAAGCATATCACTCATCTAAAGAACATCACTCTACTAAATCATATCACTCTACTAAAGAACATCACTCAACTAAAGCATATCACTCTTCTAAAGAGCATCACTCTACTAAAGCTAATCACTTCACTTAAGAATATCACTCTACCAAAGCATATCACTCTACTAAAGCATATCACTCTGCTAAAGCATATCACTCTACTGAAACATAACACTCTACTAAAGCTTATCACTTCAATGAAGAATATCACTCTACTAAAGCATATCACTCTTCAAAAGCATATCACTTCACTAAAGAATATCACTCTACTAAAGCATATCACTCTATTAAAGAATATCACTCAACTAAAGAATATTACTCTACTAAAGAATATCACTCTACTAAAGCATATCACTCTAGTAAAGAATATTACTCTTCTAAAGAATATCACTCTAATAAAGCCTATCACTCAAGTAAAGAATCACTCTACTAAATCATATCACTCTACTAAAGAATATCACTCAACTATAGCATATTACTCTACTAAAGCATATCACTCTACTAAAGCATATCCGTCTAGTAAAGAATATCACTCTACTAAAGTACATCACTCTAGTAAAGAATATCACTCTACTAAAGAATATCACTCTAATAAAGCCTATTATTCTAGTAAAGAATATCACTCTACTAAAGAATATCACTCTTATAAAGCATATCACTCTAGTAAAGAATATCTCTCTACTAAAGAATATCACTCTAATAAAGCATATCACTCTAGTAAAGAATATCACTCTAGTAAAGAATATCACTCTACTAAAGAATATCACTCTAATAAAGCATATCACTCTACTAAAAGATATCATTCTGATATGCTTTATTGGAGTGACATTCGTTAGTAGAGTGATAAGCTTTAGTAGAGTGATATGCTTTATTAGAGTAATATGCTTTAGTTTAGTGATTTTCTTTAATAGAGTGATATGCTTTATTAGAGTGCTATTCTTTAGCACTCTACTTAAGGTTGAGCGAGCGGTGACGTGTTCATTCTGAACTTTCATCCCACTGATTCGAAGAGTGCATCTGATAATTCATCTGTTATTCAAGGTCATTCATGTGGTGGTGCTCATTTCACTTTAGCTATGACGCATTTTCAAGTTCTAGCCTTGTGTTGCCAGGCAATAATGTGAGAAGAAAGACCGGCTATTGAAGAGGTCGTTACTGCTGAGTCAGCTGTTACCTTGAAGCCTGTTGCTCCATGAAGAGATGCTGTAATAGTCATAGAAACACACCTTCATCCTTCTAATGCTAGCGACGCGTTAGTTTACAGCGATCAGCGATTGGGATAATCAGAATATACTTTTTTGCGTGTACAATAATCCATTTAAGTGGAATCCTCTTTCATTCCTAAATACGCTTCCAAATTTTTTCCTTTGTGATTTTTTTATATCCTATAATTTACCTCTCAAATTGTCTCCATAAGCCAGTTTTGTAAAAGTATAATCTGGTATTTGGTGCTGCGCGAAAGAGAAAATGACAACCATTCGTTGCCCGCCCTGGATTAGTCACCATCGTATATGCAGTTATGGACGTTGCAGCTCATCGTCTAATGGCGACCGCCTCGTTCACCATTTGGACGAGGTTAGATTGATAAATCGTTCAAAGTTTCTATAGATTATATGCCTCTTCATTGAAGGCTTGGAGCGCATTGACAGAATTTGTAGAAACAAAATGATCATGAGGTTCCTATCGCATTATGACTCCTTGCGGTATTTTCTTCACATTTTCAATAGTACGAGTGAGTAGGTTGATATTCAAGATCGCCAAGTCGGCCCTCAACATTCACCAGTACTCGGGGTGAGTCCGTCGCTTTTGAATAGGGTCATGTTATATTTAGATGATTTTTATTACATATGTTTTCACTCTATAAGCTTCATGATATGTTAATCAATATTGATCTATCATAAAGCAGGTGTACTGCTTACTGTACAATCCCCTTCTGACTGCAATACGGCAGTGATTAGCATGCTAATTCAATGATGTGTGCCTCGTCATTATGTACCTATACATTGTATACATTACGATGTATTTTGTCTAATGCGTTATTTGGCTCCTCCGTTCAGCTCTTCGTAATCGTACAATATTTTAGGCCTATCTTTCCAATATTTTAGCACATTTCAATTTCCTAAACCCCCGGTATTCGTGATTTACCAACCTCGTGTATTCGTGCTTTCTCATCCGAATGTATTCAGGATTCTTACCTCAAAATAGGCGTTGTCTGCAAGGTCATTGATGATAACCTTATAAATTGTATTTTGCTCCATGAAACCCAAACCGGCGGACGCTGCAGTGAGAGCTGTGATCAATTCAATGGAAACTTTCGTTTCTCTGATTTTAATATTGTATTTGATATTGAAATTGTATGTGTTACATTACGAATTGAAAGCCCATTGCACGAACAATAGAAATAAATGATGTAATAATAATAATATGTGTGCAGCAGGATGGTGGTGGTGTCACAGCTGAGCGACTGTTGGATGATGGTTGTGTCATAGCTGGGTGACTGTTGGATAAAGGTTGTGTTATAGCTGGGTGACTGTTGGATGACGGTTGTTTTATAGCTGGGTGACTGTTGGATAATGGTTGTGTTATAGCTGGGTGACTGCTGGATGACGGTTGTTTTATAGCTGGGTGACTGCTGGATGATGGTTGTGTCATAGCTGGGTGACTGTTGGATGACGGTTGTTTTATAGCTGGGTGACTGTTGGATAATGGTTGTGTCATAGCTGGATGACTGTTGGATGACGGTTGTTTTATAGCTGGTTGACTGCTGGATGATGGTTGTGTCATAGCTGGGTGACTGTTGGATGACGGTTGTTTTATAGCTGGGTGACTGTTGGATGACGGTTGTTTTATAGCTGGGTGACTGTTGGATAATGGTTGTGTTATAGCTGGGTGACTGCTGGATGACGGTTGTTTTATAGCTGGGTGACTGCTGGATGATGGTTGTGTCATAGCTGGGTGACTGTTGGATGACGGTTGTTTTATAGCTGGGTGACTGTTGGATAATGGTTGTGTCATAGCTGGATGACTGTTGGATGACGGTTGTTTTATAGCTGGTTGACTGCTGGATGATGGTTGTGTCATAGCTGGGTGACTGTTGGATGA
>SDVV010006957.1:0-18090 GCA_016164225.1 Gammarus roeselii
ATTTAACCTCAACCAGAGTGATTCCATGCTTTTTCTGCATACTTTGAAATAACTCAAAAAGTATGCGGCAGAGAAACTTTGTATTTATGGTGTGTATAGCTACTATTATGATGATGAAGCACTCTAAGTTTCAATGTTCTTTTTACAAACAAACAAAAAAATATTTACGATAAACTGTGGGGCAAGCTATGGCCCCTTATCAGGGCTGATTCCTCATCATGAACGTGTTGATACCCCGCTCTGAACGGGGAGATTCCCTGCACCCCTCATATATCAATAATTGAAACGTAAATTAAAAGTTTGAGAGTACCAATAGAAAGAACATGCCTATGTTAGTATATATCAGTTGTTTCAAAATTAAATTTCATGTAAAATATTCTTTCTGACAGGTCTTTTTTATGCTCCTTTTTTGCTGCTGTCATACTTGACTGTCGAAGTAATTATTTTTTCCGATTTCACGGCAGGAAACAAAGTTTTTCTCCAAGAATTGCAATCGAACTTTGCTGGAAGTCATTTCTCTACATCATAAACTAATTATGACCCTAAAGTATCAGTAAATGAGCTAATATTGTGGAAAAATTATATTTTTAATTGAACAATAAAACAAGTAAAGAAATTATTTCTTTCATTCTATAGCAAACTAATTGCATTAACATGAATACAAGTCATGCTAGGTAAGGTATTGTCATCTTGATATGAAAATATGATAAAAAAAGATCGTTCCTGGGAGTCGAACATAAGTTACCACCTAGGCCTAGACTAGTCATCATGTGTTATAAACGAGTCATTATACAATTAGTTACGAATTTTAAAATTAGCTGTGGTACCAATATTGTTGGTCATTTATTTCCTGATGTCATTATATGTGTGAAGAATTGCATCTAATTACTTTTCATTGAAGAAAAACAAAGATATTTATCAATAAAATAGATGCAAATTATCAACCCCAATCTACAAAAGCTTAAGTCTCTTTCCCAAATACTTCTTATGCAACTAACTACAACATATTCTGAGTATCACCACCAAATTTGGCCCTAATCTAATGGAAACTCTGGTCACAGCATCAAAGTTTGCAGAACGTTAATTTTTTTAACTAAGTTGTCAGGGACCTGAAAAACACACCTTCACTTTGTTTTTTTTCTAAATTCAGTGCATGTATCAAATTTCTACTAGCAGCTGATACTCTCTAACCAAGACCTGCTCTCTCAAGTCCTGTAGTCAAATAATGACATTACTGTTGTTTTGGTGCCCAAAGGGGGGTGGGAGTCACCCTGTGTTGCCGACCGCAGGGAATTACCCCGGTCAACGCTACTTCTTATGCAGCTAACCACAACATTTCCAAAGTATCACCACCAAATGTGGCCACAATCCATTGAAAACTCTAGCCACAGCAACAGAGTTTGTGAAACTTTTTTTTACTGTTTTCAAGACAAAATTTTCAGTGATCTGAAAATTCACCTTCAATTTGGTGATTTTCCACTAATGTTGTGCACACATCAAATTTCTACAAGCCAATGATACCTACTAACAAAGGCCTGCTCTTTCAAGTTTTGTAGTCAAATGATGACATTTTCAACGTTTTGGTGCCCAAAAGGGAAGTGCAGGGAATCACCCCAAGTTGTTGACAGCAAGGAATCATCCTGGTGTACGCCACTCTGAATCCTGGTTCTCCAGGAGATGCCATTTTCCTGTGTTGCAGCACAGGTGCATATCACATTATTGACAGTGGTATCTGCACCTGTTCTGTTGTTCAGTGTTGGTGCAAACATTGATGAAGCAACATCCAGTTGTGATTAACAATAACTGAAGAGATAATCCAGGTCAACATTGTACCCTCTGAAAAGATAGCACTGATATTTTACTAATGTACCAAAATCCCAGTAAAACAGTAATGAAATAAGAATGTTCATTGACAAATTTGGTACAGGTTGATACAACTTGACAATGAATGCAACCTTGAACACTACGTGGAAGATCTAACCAGAAGGCCTAACATTGTAGACCTTGTTCTATTGGATGAAGAACAGGTAACATTTGAAGGAGATGTAGGTGATAATCATACTATTGAAATCCATATCACAACAAAAATTTAACTAAAAAGAAAGAATCAGCAAGGTACAACTCCTTTTTGCAGAATGAAAAGTTCAAGAAGCAATTTTATGAACTAATCAGACATAAGAATCAGAACTAGAACATGAATGGGCAGGTAGATAAGTGAAGAGAGTGGTCAGAAACACCATGAGGAACAGAAAAATAAACTTGCTAAAATGGGTTAGCACAAAACAGAAAGGTTCTATGCATGTGTGAATGTGAGATGTGTTTGTTGTGATAGCCTTGGCTCTTTACAATGAAATACAGATGGTCTAAAATCATTAGTTGTTGTTTTGACAAGTCTACCATATGCAACCAATTCTGTGCTGTTACCATCATCACAGATGAGAAATATGAATAATATTACAGCAGTAGAACTGCTTGGAGAAGTACAACCATTGGAAAATATTCTTGTTGTTGAAGTAGTACAGCAACCTAATAAAAGGAACATCTACTAATCTACTGGACCAGATGGACTGCATCTGATAATGTTATGATATCTCTCCCTAATCATAGGTAGTACCAATCAGTACCTCATCTGTGATTGATTAAACCTTACAAAGCTTGGTGGAAACATGTTATATGCCACCATGCAAGAAACCTCCTCATCTAAGGAACCAATATTGCTTCAGGAGCAAACTTAGCTGCCTGACCAATCTCCTTGATTATTTCAACAAGGTTGCAAGGATATACTACAAAACCAAAGTGGACAACTGTATTTATCTGACTTTCATAAAATATTTCATAAGGTCCCACATGAATGCTTACTGAAAGTGAAGGAACATGTCATAAACGGAAACGTGGCCAGGTTACTACAGAATTGGCTCACTGACAGCAAGCAATGGGTCTGTGATGTATAAAGAAATAGCCAGGGAGCAATGATAACATTTGCTTTACCCAGGGAAGTGTTTTTGGGCCTCTCTTCTTTATAATCTATATAAATGACCTTGACACCAACATTATTAGAAATTTTGCCAAATTTGCAGATGACACAAAGTTCTCCACAGACTATGAGCAAGGTTGCATAACAATCCAAAGTGGTCTTAATAAACTTGTAGACTGGTGTGATAATTGACTAATGACTTTTAATATTGAAATGCACTCATGCATATCACATATTCAGATATCCTGATAATGTGTTGGTTTACCTGCATATGACTGATGTTGACCAACAATAAGATCTTGGGATATTGATCACCATAGATCAAGTAGGAGATTATAAAGAAGGGGAAGATAGAAGCAAGAATGGTAATAGTTGTTGACTTTACATCCAGAAATATCTACCACAAATCCAGGGACATCATGCTCCTGTTATTTATTTCACTAACAATGCTCCAAAGTGATTATGCATGACAATTTTGAAACCCTCACCTAAGAGGGGAGATTGACAAAATAGAATGTGTTTGGCAAAGAGCAAAAATAATTGTTCTAGAACTAGAAATAAAATAATTGCTCAACTTTGCAAACTTGTACTGATATCACTTGAAAGTAAGCAACCTAAGAGGTCAACCAATAAAGCTAAACCTTCACATACCTAAATGTGTTTACTAGAGCTAGCCCTTGGGGCCTCTTATCAAGATTATAACCTATGAAATAAATCTAATGGACATAGACTGCAGCTAAAACCATTCATAACATCAATTGCCCAAAACTTGTTTCCAATCAAGATGCCAACAATTTGAAGCTGATTACCACATAATGTAGTTGAGTTATATTAAAATTATTGAAAACTGCTTTGACAATTACTTGGAGACCAATGTTACTAAAAAACTGAGGCAAAGACTATTGCCGCTAGTGTCAACAACCTCCGTTGGAGCCTTCTACGGCCGGCAGCCCATTGATGGCGGGCACTGGCATCTATTCTGGACTAGTTGTATTGCAAATTTTATTTTTACTGTCTTAAAAAGTGTATTGCTTTTTTTCTAGCTTGACCAGTAGTAGGCCTAGGCCTACCACTACTATATGTGTTAGTTTACAATGCTAATAAAGGTGTTAGTGTTATTTCCCAGATACAGTTGCCACTTGAAATCTTATTGACTGCAAAGAAAAGATATATACCCGTTTGCCTTGCTTGCCATCAAGTAGATTTTTCAATTAGCTAGCTATATGTTTGTTGACATGAGGTTTTCCAGTTTTTATACTTTTTAAAACAACATATAACATCATCCAAACCTGAGAGGTGTTATTTTCTGTAACTTTCAGTACTATGGACTGTCATAGCAAAAAAGTATGTTACATGATAAAAAGTACTACGATTGAATAAATTAGGGTTATTCATAAAAACAAATGAAAATTGATCTATAAATAACCTTAAACTAATTTCACCCAAATTAAACTAGAATGATGAATATTCATTAATTTCTTTGTTGTACATTATCTGTAACTTACATAGGTACGAGCTATGTAGAATAAATAATTGAATTAGTCTGGGGAAAATGACATGTTTTTCATAATTTGTCCACCTTTTTTCTTGATTGTTGTGACCAAACTGTAAGCTCAAGCCCTACTAAATTTGAATTGCATAGTATATGAGGGTTTTAAAGATTAAAAAAAGTGACAGAACTTTTATATCTTAATTATATTTTTTGTCAGTTCTCCAAGTAGCTAGCATTGACCGGGGTGACTCCCGCATTTTCCGCATACTTTAAAATAACTCAAAAAGTACGCAATCAAGAAACGTCGTATTTATGGTGTGTATAACTACTATAATGATCATGAAGCACCGTAAGTTTCAACATCCTACCCGCACCCCCCATTTATCAATAAGTGAAAGGCAAATTAAAAGTTTGAGAGTACCAATCAAAAGAGCATGCCTATATTAGTAGCTATATATCAGTTGCTTAAAATAGAATGGTAAGTAAAATATTACGTCTGTGACAGATGTTTTTCATGCTAGTCTTGTGCTGCCGTCATACCCAACTGTTGAAGGACTTTTTTTCCGATTTCACCAGGGGAAACAAAGTTTTTCTTCAAAATTGCAATTGAACTTTACTGGAAGTCATTTCTCCACAGCCTAAACTATTTATGACCCTTAAGTATCTGTAAATGCGCGAATATTACAAAAAAAACATCTTTTTAATAACACGATAAAACAAGTAAAAAATGTATTTCGTCAATTCTATATCTAACTTACTAGATTAATATGCATACAAGTCATGCTAGGTGAGGTATTGTTATCTTGATGTGAAAATATGATGAAAAATATTGTTCCTGGGCCTAGACTTGTCACAATGTGTTATAAACATTGGGTCATTATAAAATTAGTTACGCATTTTGAAATTAGCTGTGGTGTTATTATTTTAGGTCATTCACTTCCAGATGTCATTATATGTGCATAAAATTCCATTTAACTCCTTTTCATTGAAGAAAAACTAAGATATTTATCAACAAGATAGGTGCCGAGAATCACCATCCATCCCATTTTCACCTGGGGCGATTCCCCCTAGTTGTATATTTGTATATAAATAGAAATGTTTAAATTTCTTTCCAAAATCCCTCTTACGCTACAAACTACATCATATTTTGAGTATCACCACTAAATTTGGCTCTAATCCAGTGGAAACTCTAGCCACAGCATCAAAGTTTGCGGAACCTCGATTTTTCCGAACCAAAATTATCAGGTACCTGAAAAGCACACCTTCACTTTGGCAATTTTTCATATATTCTGTGTGCATATCAAATATCTATAAGTAGCTGATACTTGCCAATAAAGATCTGCTCTTTAATGCCCCGTAGTCAATCAGTGACGTTTCCAAGGTCTTGGTGCCCAAAAGGGGAATGCGGTAAGTCACCCCGTGTTGCCGATCGCGGGAAGTCAACCCGGTCAACGCTAATGGGAAGAAATGTGTAGATTTGAGTCCATGCTTTTGTTTTGTTGCCAGGTAAGAATTTTTGATGTTTTCTAATAGAGCAAAAGTGCAATCAGAAGTTGATTGTCAAATATATACTGGGCTATAGTAAAAAAAAAATAGAATGATTTTTTTTGTGGGGGAGGGATATTTTTACTGTTCATGTAGATAATGCAAATCTGGTTCCAGATATGGATAAATTGCAATATTTACAAACAAAAAAAGTCTCAACCAGGATCTTGCTAACTGGAATAGCTCCAGTTTTATCTACAAAATGGCTTTTTATTTTAAATTTTTGCATCAAAATTTCACAATCCATTGAAAAACTTCTTATTTGAAAAACTCATGCCCTTTAGAAATATTTTATTGTGTTAATTATAATCAAGTAGGGTGATGAAACACATGGGGGGTGTGGAGTAAAAAAAGTTGAGGGGAGCTAGAAGCCCCCAGTTTTTTTCTTTCACTTTTTTGATCCCCATGTTATAGCCCAAACATTCAAGTTGATTTATGCACCTTCTGAATTGTAATTCTATTGAAAATTTTGGACAGTAGATTTTTTTTTTTAAAGTTATCCAAATAAAGTTGCAAAAAAATTATTTTTCAGTGTTACACTTTTGCTTATTTCTGCTTTACTAATATGAATATTCCGACCCTTCTTGTTGTGAAATCTTAATCAGAATCCCCCTATCATGACCACATATGTGTAAAAAAATTGAGCTAACTGGAAAATATAGGCCTATGTTTTTGTCACCCCACATGATTTTACTGGAGTTGGGGTGAAAAAAAATTGTTCTCCACCCAATGTTATTTCTTTTTTGCCCCAATCCTATACATTTGTATTCCACCCCAATGTTTTTTTACCCTATGTGAAATAAATTGGTAAATTACTCATATTTATGCAGGTGGTTGATGTCCTATGTGCTTGTAGAAACTCCTCTTTTGATGTTGTCATCAGTGATTCCACTGTTTTCTAAATATATGGCTGTTTTCACTGTTTGTTCACATAACCTACAAAATATTTGGTCAATTTGCCCATCTTCATTACCCTATGATTTCTTATGTATAAAACAATTTGAGACAAGCCAAGATGAGCTGAGACGAAGAGACCCGGGGGACTTAAAGGACCCTCGGGGATTGGTCCGGCTCTTTTGGGACCCGAGACACCTGTGCAAACCCACTCCCACCCCAATATGCTTGAGTGAAAATTTTGTTATTACAGTCCACATGATTACTAGCCCAGAGACCTACTCGGGATCTGCATTAAACCTACTCTGTATCTACGTTGAACCTACTCTGTATCTACGTTAAACCTCTGAACCTATGTTGAACCTACTCTGAATCTGCATTGAACCTACTTGTAATCTACGCTGCACCTACTTTGCCACTCTTCAATTGCCCTACAGGGGAGCCGGCATTACCCCTCCTTGTTTTCCACTCCGGTGGAAAACAGAAGCCACTACTACTACTATGTATAAAATTATTTTATATATGAGGTATAATTTCAATTCTATTTTCATTTCAAAATGTTATTTCCTTTTCTAGGTTCTGACTTTTGATTAATGCAAAAATGCCACAACAATATGTCAAGAAGTTATGTGACTAATTATATTTAAAATACAAGCTAAGTAAATATTATACATATTTTGGTATTATATATGTGTAGTGTTGTGTCTTAGTATACTTTGTACAAATTACTATGTGAATATAAAATAGTTTTATGCATGAAAAAATATCGGGTAATGAAGATGGACAAATTGACCAAATATTTTGTAGGTAGCTAATGTAAACAAACAGGGAAAACCGCCATTTATTTGGAAAACAGTGGATGCCCTGAGGACAACATTAAAGGAGGAGCTTCTACAAGCACACAGGACATGAACCAATTGCATAAATGTGAGTAATTTACAGTTATACTCGCCCAAAAAATATATTTTTCACCCCTCTGGTTGGGGTGAAAAAAATGTTCATAATTTAGAAGGAAAACTTGTTACTGGATCTAGGCAAACTGTCAGAAAATATTTTTGAGATCAATCATGATCATACAGCATGAATGATTTATTAGAAAAATTGTACTGGCAGAGTGAGAGTTTAGGGAAATGACCTTTTCACCCCATCAGATTATATATAAATGTATTATCAAATTTATCAACTTCTGATATTTGAAATGTTTTCCTAGTAAATATAAAAACAATTGTCTAATTGCATGCATTTTCAGGTTTTGCAGCTTGTCTTTGGCGTTACGTCAGCATTTTCACAACGATACTGTGAAAAGATCATTTAAAGCTGTAGCTATATTTTGAATCAACAGAAATTGTATGTGTTGATTTCTTTGAAAAGTTTTGATGAAGTGTTAGAGGTACCACCTGACAATTCTGTCTGTAGGTAATCCCACACATTGCAAAAGTAGCATCTGTTTTCTCATTATAGACAAACCATAAATAGATCTTATTTGGCCTCTTCTACATGTGTTGCTTTGGGAGAGCTCGTAATACCTAATAGCATTGTTTGGTGAATTGACTTGTGAAGAATGATTTTCTTCGTTTCCAGGTAGGTATTAATGTCTGGTCTTGGCTCCAAGGGCGAAGGGCATAAAACTGCTTTAAGTAGCGCCCGCACGCCCATTCCAGATTCTCCTTCTACTGCCACTACTGCTCCTGCTTCTACTGAACCAAAGACATCTACATCTACTGCATCAGCAGCTACAACAAATACAAATAGCAATCGCCCTGTATCTACAGCACCCTCTGCTGACACCACTTCTCGTGCTCCAGAGGCTGTAGAAGTTGTTGTTCCTCTGTTGCGCACACCTAACCCAAAGATGTCTAAGGCCCTAAGCACAAGTGCCAGAAGGTAGCCAGTTGTCAAAAATTTAGTTGATGTTTATATGTATGCATTTATAAAATTATGCAGCTATTTATTTATATTTTGCATACAAAAATTATAGCTAGCTAGTTGGCTGCATGACAAATATATATCTAATGAAATTGTTGCAATTATGAGATTGGATCTAAGTGGGTTCTACCTGGCTCTCTACCAATATAATGTTGATCAATTCATTTCACCACTAATAATTCTGGAGTTATGCTAGTGTTGACATGTTTGAAGCTCATGAAAGTGATTAGCTACTTCATATTAGAATGCATTTTTGTTGTCAGTTCAAACTCGTCAGACACATCTCTCCGTATCACTACATTGGTATCCTTTACCAGAATCCAGAAAGAGCTGGCCGAAATCACCCTGGATCCTCCTCCTAACTGCAGTGCTGGTCCCAAAGGAGACAATCTCTACGAATGGGTGTCCACCATCCTGGGTCCTCCTGGATCAGTCTACGAGGGAGGGGTCTTCTTTCTGGATATCCATTTCTCACCAGAATATCCTTTTAAACCTCCTAAGGTTTGTGGTTGAAATTACATCTTACTTGGTAGCTTTCATTGAGATCATTACTTGTGACCTAAGGAAGGGGTTTCAATTTTTCTTGGTCGTCTATAACTAACTACGTTATTATCTATAGGCACACACACATTTATTTCTTGATACTGATGTATGCATGGCTAGCTAAACTGCCTAATACGTTTTTGTTCAGGTGACCTTCCGTACACGGATCTACCACTGCAACATCAACTCTCAAGGAGTCATCTGTCTTGATATCCTCAAAGACAACTGGTCGCCTGCCTTAACTATCTCCAAGATCCTACTCTCCATTTGCTCTCTCCTAACTGATTGTAACCCTGGTAAGCTGCTAACTACACAATTTCTCATAGCTGATATACTCTTTTTAGCAGTGCTCTGATCTCATGGTTAGAATCATCTATGTGAAATAGCTACCAAAAGTGAAACAACGTTATGTTTAGCAAAAATACAGAGATAATTGTATAGGAATTCAAGGTATACACTATTAAATTCCCGTATCTGTTTGTAACGGGAGTGAACAGCAATTAATTTGCTAATAGTTGAAGATAATGAAAGAAAATTTGAAGCAAATTTAGGCTTATATCGACCTTCTATTGATGGTTTAACAACTCATAGTGAATATCATTCTCCGAATTAATCTAGAACCATTCTTCATAAATGTCTTCGGACACAATGTCTACAGTAATTGAAGTTCAGTTTAGTTTCTTGTTGCAAATTTATTTGTTTTTGTTTCAGATTAATCACCATCTCATTTTCTCACCACCTATGTAGTTATGGTTTTTGGCCCCAACCGGGAGACATCGGTCTTTAATTAGGCCATCTAAATGACATGTCATGTATTTCATACGAAAGTGGATGTTTGGTCATCGGTCTGTTGTAACGTTGTCGTTATTGGGACTCCTACTCCTATTCACAATAGACTACCATGGAGAGCGGGAGATGGTAGGCCTTGCTGCAACTCTCTATATAAGCAACAATTCTCCATATTACTACAAAAAATAACCAATTACAGTTATAATTTTCATACATCATGTGAATATTCTAGTAGATTGCTACAATATTATGATTTTTTTTTTCCTAACCACTAATTGTCCAAAATGTTTATAAAGTTTTGAAAAAAAAATTGAGTTCCTACAGTTTTCAGCTGTCTTCGGAAATGTATTGTGAAACTATTTTTTTGTAATAGCAAACTTTTTGTTGCTGTGAACATTCAAAAAGGGTGAATATTTTTGGAATTCAAACTTCAATTTTAATTTCCATAATTTAAAGGACAATGATGGGAGATTGGTGAAAACATGACGAAAACAAAGATGAGTGGATGAGTGGCGAGCATTGGATAGGCACAAGTGGAGAATGGTTGTGAATGTATGAGTTTTGATGCAGCCCTGATGTAGGTACTTTCCCGTCCTTGGCGTCTCGTTGAGAAACGGGACGGACGTTGGTAGGGAGGGCCCGAAACTCTAAGCTGGACCTCACTCCTGGCCCAAAATGTGTGTTGCGGGGTCCTTGCCGGACCCTATTGTAGTGCCAAAAGACTGCTTGTTGCGTGTGAGTGCTTGAGAAGAATGTGAGGTGCGCCTTGCTGTCGGCCGTGCCCATTTGCTGTGGGATGAGGTTGTATTGCTATACTAACCAAGGGTTTTGTAGCAGGCTCTATGGAGGGGAGACTGGGTGTGGAGGTAAGCTCCTTTGCTCACCTCCACACAGACGTCTCTCCTCCTTAGAGCCTGCTTCATGCCATCCATCCACCCATCTTTTGGTCTTCCTGTATTATTATGCCCAGTCACCTCTATTTGCATCAGCGTTTTCACCAACTTCCATCGTTACGAATTACTTTTCATTGTCTGTTTCAGTGGCTTGGTCTAGAAATTCATTGCAGCCTGTTACCGTGTAGCTACCTTAATGTGGTGTACATCTACTATTCTTCACACGTCAACTAAGGTGTTACCTTACAAATTTAGCTGTGTGAAGCATTAGACTTCTGTTCTGTTTTAATTACACACTCATAGATAAATTTCGCTACAATACGTGGGCAGTATTGTGAAACAATTTTTGCAGAACCAAAAGAAAAAGAAGCAAATACTGACCCTCGCTTTTCTATTGCAGGTGATCCACTCGTGGGCAGTATTGCAACACAGTTCCTGCAGAACCACGAGGAGCACGACAGAATTGCCCGGCTGTGGACCAAGCGGTATGCCACCTGATTGCTCTGTACTGCATAGCTCCTGTCCTCCGATATGCTTTAATACCTTCCCTTGTCGTGTGCTTAGTGTGTGCCCAACAAGGCACTGCCTACTAGATTTTGTAGTCTAGTGTCTCAGCCTTTTGGCTATTGAACATCTTGTGTGTTTTTTTCTTGCGTCAATGTGCTAGGCGGTAAAACTTTTACAGCTTAACGGGTTTAATTGAACTAAACTAGGCTTTTGGGGAACTCGGTTAATGATTTTTCCATCATCAGAAGTAACGAATCCTGATCATTATGCTCTAAGGATTTTTTCCTATATAAATCGGCTATAGCTAATAGCAATTTTTTTGCGAAATCAAAATCAGATTTGATCGCAATAACTATGAACACAATAGTAAAACATGATGCATGTATCGTATTTCCTTGTAAAATGGGTACTGTACGTGATGTCGCCGAGACACTTTCACCTTCACTAGTAGCTGCGTAATTATTTTCAGTTATAAGGTAGGAAGGATTTGTGAATTGAAGTATGTGATGCTGGTGTAAACAGATACGGGAGTCAGTATTATTCACTAGGGGAAAAAGTATCAGGAAATGAATAATCGTAACACGAGTTGCCACATGGACCACATAACTAAGTATGTTAATGAATGGGCATATGCTTAGTATGGGATGACCTTGTCCGCCTAATGGCCGCATTGCGTGGCTAAAGGCGAACTTTGTATCTTCTACCATAGATTTATACTTCAACGCATCGATTCCTTGATTTTACTTGAAATTCTGGTTTGAAAAAATTGTCGCATTTCTTTCAAATTGAACGCTAAAAATATGTACATTTTATTTCCTTGATATTATAACACATTTACCACAAGCACATCCTTTAGAATCAAAAGGTCACTCCTCAAACCTGCCTGCTGGATTGCCAGAATCTCAGTCTCCCCTTAATGTTTTCATATGAGTGCAGGATCAGTAGAAGCTATTGGTTGAGTATTTTGCTACCGTGTATGCTCAGTTCTCTTAATACATAGCATTCACTCTGGCGTCGCCGTGTCTAATGTCAATAGGACATCTCATGCCGGCTGATATCGTTGAATACGAGTCTCACTTTCGCTGATCTTTGAAGTGCTGTGTTCAAAGTATGCAGGAAATTTATCACTAACGATTCAGAGCAATCACACCACCCGATCAATAATACCGTTGTTATTCGGCGAGTCCCAAATCATCAGCTACTCTGTATTATGTGCCAATCATGTATCACGGTGCTTAATTCATATATTTCATTTAATTATTTTTGTTTGTATCACTTTGCCTAGAGCAAACTGTGACATTTTTTTGGAGGAAATGGAAGCTGTATCATCTTGATATAATGACAAATTTAGTTTGGAGGTCATGAGTTGTGCATTATCATGAAGTGCTGAATGTTGAATGAAAACTTTCAGCTGTTTATACGTAGTTTTCCACGATTTAATTTCGTCAAATAACATCACGTGCTTGGCATTTGTGGTCTCAGTGAGGCATGCGTAAACTGATGGACTTTTACAGCTGTTTTTTCTTTCCTACTACTCGTCTCGTCTTGTCTTGACGTCGTACAATCACTTCGTAATTTGCTTTGCCTAATGCACCTGTTGCCGATGCCTTGAGGGTACAGCCTCCTAGTACTGCATTAATTGTCATGATCCACCTAACAAGAACTCCGTGATGTCAGTTTGCCAAGAGCTTTGGTCAAGAAGGCCGAGATTATATAAAAGCTACCGGTTTTAGACTATGCTGAGTTGAGAGGACTATTAAACTCGCGAAACACGATCTTCACTAGATGTTGGTAAACTGACACAAAAAGCTGTATTATTCTCGTAGTTTCTCAATTATAATGTTTACCCATGATTATGGTCAACGAGTGTTAGTCTGTAGCGAAAGCAGAGTGATATATTTCTCTGGTCGTTTTGTGCAGCTATGCACAACAAGCGGTTACGAAATTGCCTTTATGTCAGGCAACATCTTTTTTTCGTCATTGCTCCTCCCAAGAGTATTTATCTTTTTGCATCACGGTTTATGCTTTAAATATCTAAAGTTCTCTAGTGAATGTAATGTTTGCATTTTCTTCCACTCTGAATTGAAGCCTTCAAACCTGCTGATCAAGATGGAGGTGAAATCTTGTAACTTCTTCACTCGAGTTACTCCAAAAACTAACTATTGAGTGGACAAGCAATTCTGTCTTTTCTTTCTCCTGATAACCACGAACAGTCTTAAAATATTTGAGGAGCACTGGTGATTATAATGGAAAGACTGAATAAGTGGATCATTTTTATTTTAAGTAATGATTTTACAAACAAAGTTCAGGATCATGTTTAGTGGTTGTTATCTATAGTATTCACTCAATTAAATCATGGCACGAAAGCCCTTATCACTGGGTTTGATGAAAAGCCAACTGTCAGGTTCCGATGATTAGCTTACCTGTGGTATTATTTGTCAGGAGGCATTTTACGTTTACTCATATGTTATAAACGTTCAAAAACTGTTAGTCCAGTTAAGTCATTATGTCTTACCTCTATCATTTAGATTTAGGTATTCCTATTGTATTTTTAGTGATAATTATAGATGGGAGAAACACGTCTTGACATTTAAATATCCTCTTTTCTATAGTAGCTATAGATCAAACTGAAATATCATATTTTCTTTAGTAGCCATAGAGCAAACAAATCCAGATGATGCGAACACTCACTGGCTCGGAAAAAATGCTGTTCCAAGTGAAATGTTCGTCGATTTGGTGTACTTGATTCCTTTCGAGCGATGAAACTGTATTTGAACATGTAAAAATCGCAATAATTACATTGCCTTAATAGATGAAACATAGGAGTTTTTTTGTTGTGTGTGCATTGGGTGAAATATTACATCACTAAGTCGAGCATTGCTGTGTGCTTGCTTTGGGTAGAATATTACATTGCTGTAAGTCGAGCACTGCTGTGTGCTGACGGCGGGTAAGGAAGTTATGGAAGAGGAGGATAGGTTTCTTGAATCTCTCGGTCTGCGGAAATTCTTCACCGTGACGGAGACTGCTTTCTTCACTATGCGTAGACGACTACAAATAAGCTACAGACGCATTTGCCTATAACATTAACTCCTTAAGTGATAGGACCAAGTTGGGAACTGATACAGATACAGACACTAGGCCGCATCCCCCAGAAAGGGGGGTGGCCGACGGCAAGGTGCACCTCACACCCTCATACGCTCACACTCACACAACTTAACCTTTTTGTGCTACAGGGTCCGGCCGGTACCCCCTCAACATACACTCTGGGTCACGAGTGCAGTCCAAGGATCCGTCGTCAGCAGCAGGGCCCGACAGTTTTCACTGGTTTACCCCCGCCGCGTCATAGTGGGTCCACCCTTTACTCCTTTGGCGACTTTGTATTGCAACACAAAGTCGACGGGAATGATCCACTGTAATGTCCTTAGAATGTGGTATTCGCCAAGACACCTGCATAATATTATACAGAAAATGAATACGTTTACGGCCGTGCTCAGGAGCTGTTGTTTACTATTCAGCGCCAAAATGTCTCGACCATCGCAAGCAACGCTATGCCCGTCGCCACTGGCACTTTCCGCTTAACTCCGCTGCAGGGGCCCTAGGTTGGACTTGCCGTTCTGTTAGTGAGAAGTCCAACCTACGATAGGAGAATTTAAACTCCAGGCGCATAATAAATGTCCGAGCACAGCTAAATATCTGAACCTTGTCAATTCATTCCGTCAATAACTCGCATTTCCATGAGGAGAACCCCATCAAAGACTTCATTCACTTTAGAATCTCCTAAATGACTGTATTCACCTGTAGAGAATCTCAGCAATGACTGCATTCACCTGTCGAGAACCTCGTCAATAACTTTATTCATCTCTGGAGGACATCGTCAATGACTGCATTCATTTTCAAGATCTAAATCAATGACAAACCTTGTCAATGTCTCTGCAATTACCTGTGGAGAGCTTCGTTAATGACTGCATTTATCTATGGACAACCTTGTCAACGACTAAAATCATCTGTGGAAAACATTGTCAATTACTACATTCACCTGTGGAGAAACTCGTCAATGCTGAATCCCTAGAGCTCTTTCAACAAATGAAATTGTAGACCGGGTCACGAGTACATCATGTATTTACTGGGGGACTTTACAAAGTATCACATAACTAATCCAATGGAAAAAGCAATCAGGTGTGGGAAAATTCCACAGGAACATGCGGTCTATATTAAAAATAAATTGAGTGGCCGAGAAGCAGAGTTGTATAGCATCATCTGCCTAATGTTATTCTTATGAGAACACGAATGCAGTTATGCAAATATGATTCTCAGCCGTTCAATTGTTATTATACTTTGGAAAACCTTACTACAGAAGCCGCAGGACAACAAAGTTTATATCATCATGGTGATGAAACAAGCTTTATTAAAAACCAGTGAGGGCATAGAAGTACATTTGATACATAACCTAACCAAATAAAAGTATGAGTAATTCGTCAAGGTAAGGCAGACGAGTCAAATCACTAAGTACATTTGAAAAATTTTCATCATTTTATACATGCCCGACAAACCTTTTATCTTCTTTCTAGGCAGACACTAGGCCGCATCCCCCAGAAAAGGGGGTGGCCGACGGCAAGGCACGCCTCATACGCTCACACTCACACAACTTAGCCCTTTAGTGCTAAAGGATCCGGCCGGTAGCCCCTCAACTTACACTCTGGGTCACGAGTGCAGTCCGAGGATCCGTCGTCAGCAGCAGGGCCCGACAGTTTTCATTGGTTTACCCCCGCCGCGTCATAATGGCCTGGCCCCCCCACCCGCGACCATCCGAAGGGCGGGAAAGCACATCAGAGCAGCGTCAAAATCAACCATTCTCCACTCACGCCTGTTCATTGTACGCTCTCTCACCACCTCCACATTCATGTCGCTCCTTCCCAACGCCTGCTCCAAACCATCCATCCACCCAAACTTCGGTCTACCTCTAGGCCTGCGACCACTCGCCTCCGCATTCATCACCCTTTTCACCAATCTCCCTTCATCCGTCCTTTCCGTGTGCCTTTAGGTGTGGTTTATGGTGAGGTTAATGAAGGGTAATTTTCCCTTTATTTTTACTCAAAAAGTTGATAGTGAATGAGCTTCTGTGAGCGATAACAATTCAAGTAAATTGGTGCTCTTACTTTCAAGGCACAATCTGACTCCAAGTTATGCTATACTTTTCTATAAATGAGGTTGAGTATTATGGGCAAGCACCAAAAAACAGACACGAAGACAATAAGGCACAGTGGCGAGTAAGGAAAACTTTGGTATTGATCCAAACTTGACTGAATGATGACATCCAAGGATAATATAGAAGGGGAAAAGAAGATATATAAGGTATAGGTAAGCCGGCAGAAAATCTTGGTGGCGTCAATAGATCCCAGAGGTTATCTTGGGGGGAAGTTTTATTAAAGTTCAGTCAGGCCAGAGTTCAGTTTTCGTCTTGCCTGAAGACGGGTGGCCTCAGTAGCAGGGGAAGAAGGGCTGCACACAGAACATAGTTGGCTAACAATGTGTGACATGCAAGATAATCACATACCATTCTGCCTGCCTCATACAGGCAGACAGATTGGGTGCATGTAATAAAACAATTTGTTATATCACAAGAGAAATAGCATACCACTAAGGTGTAGCTACCTGGAACAAAAAAAAATGGAAGTCTTGAACTCCATAATGCATGAATCTTACTGGCCTTGATATTATGTTCATGTCCCTGATATGCATTCTGGATGTATAATAATTAAAAGAGAGCTATCAATATTCAAAAAATGTTATTTACACTTTATAGGCACTATATAGCTATATATATCTATACATAGGCGTGGATCAAGGTAAGGTGCTACTTAGAATTAAAGATTGCTATCATGTTAGCATAATTGACAATCTTGGTATGGCATTTGGCAGAGGAATCCCCCATACCTAGCTTCATGCCTTACACAGTTGAAATCTTGCATCCAGGTATTTACAATAGTGCAGAAATCTGCAACTGTATTTATTAGTCTGCTCTACACTGGGGATTGGACATATTAAACACTGTTATTCTCACCTGTCTTCTGTGGAGCAGTATCTGTGAAGTGCCTTTCTTCATTAGCACTCAACGTAATTACTTGACCATGAGCTATAGGGTTGAAAAAACAAAAAAAAACATTGGACTTATTTTACTTTGGAATAAGTGCAAAATTAAATTAAATTAAATGCATCAGCCACCGGTTGTCCTATATAATCCTAGTGTGGCTGTGCATGCAAATAAATTGACAATTATACATCAATAACGCAACCTATCATGTGTGGCTGAAAATTGGCCTGAAATATTAATAAATAGGTCAACATGTCCAAAATTTATTTCTTGGTTTTCTCCTGTGGCTCTCGGCTGGGGAGTTGCTCCATTTGACAGGAGAATGGTGGATGGAGCCTAGCGGGGAGAGAGGAAAAGACATTATGAATATTGTACTTACAATTTTTGTTGTCTTTCACTAAACCTACACTTTAATACCAACACGACACGAAACACT
>SDVV010006958.1:0-18088 GCA_016164225.1 Gammarus roeselii
ATGTGCTTTCCCGCCCTTGGCATCCCGCTGTCGGGATGGTCGTGGGTGGGGGGGGCCCGGCCATTATGACGCGGCGGGGGTAAACCAGTGAAAACTGTGGGCCCTGCTGCTGACGACGGTTCCTCGGTACATTCGGGACCCAGAGTGTAAGTTGAGGGGCTACCGGCCGGACCCTTTAGCACAAAAGGGCTAAGTTGTGTGAATGTGAGCGTGTGAGGGTGTGAGGTGCGCCTTGCCGTCGGCCACCCCCCTTTCTGGGGGATGCGGCCTAGTGTCTGTATCTGTATTTGTATCCCACGAGTGGGAAAAAATCCGACGTATCCAGGGAAACCCCGAGCGACCTATTAACATCCGTTCAAACGGAGGCAGAACTTATTCTTCCCACGCGGAAATCGCAAATAAACTAGCTCAGACTTTTAGCCAGATATCACAATCAACAAACTACACGGCTGCTTTCCAACGGAAAAAGGACTTGCGAGAAAGTGAACATCTTTACTTTACTTCTTGAAACGAAGACGCCTACAACTAACCTTTCTCCATCCACGAACTACAGTGCGTCATAGACCATACACGTGAAACTTCACCTGAGCCAGACCGGGTACATATCAACATGATCAAGAATCTCCCAGATGGCGCCCGTGAGCACTTATTGAAAGTGTTCAACACTCTGAATTCAAACTTATTTTTTCCCGATCAATGGCGGGAATCTGTAATTATCCCAATACCCAAACCCGAAAAATTACACTGTGACCCACATAACTATCGCCCCATTGCTCTTACCAGCGTTCTCTGCAAGACCATTGAAAGAATGATAAACACGCGCCTTGTCGACTACCTTGATATGCATGCAGGCCTGAACAGCATCCAGTGTGGCAGCCGCAAGCGCCACTCTATGACGGACCACCTTGTAAGACTGGAATATGACATAAGACAGGCATTTGTCCGATGGGAACATGTGGTTCCTATTTTTTTCGACGTGAAAAAAGCATACGATACTACCTGTAAATATGGCATCACGAAGGATCTCCACTGCCAAGGGCTGAGAGGCCACTTACCACGTTACATCCACCAATTCTTGCAAAACCGCACCTCCAGGGTTAAAGTCGGCGACACCCTGTCACCATCCTATCCGCAAGAAATGGGCGTCCCTCAAGGAAGCGTCCTCAGTGTCACTCTTTTTATAGTCAAAATCGACCGGATAGCAGACGGAAGATTGCTTTCATCACTATACGTGGACGACTTACAAATAAGCTACAGACACCTTAGCCTCTTAACAATTCCGGCATGACGTTATTCAGAACAATAATACGCTCGCGCATTGACTATGGAGCAATGGTTTACGGTTCAGCAGTCAAAACCACCCTTGAACCTCTCCATCATCGTAAATAACGCCCTGCGTATCTCAACCGGTGCGTTCCGTTTTACACCCATAGAGTCCCTGAACGTGCTTGCTAACGAGCTTCCTCTTCCGCTCCAGAGAGACAAACTCTCACTACAGTACTATTTCAAGACAAGGAGCTACATCAATAGCCCAGCACTCAGTGACGTCACCAACATTATCAATAAACGCCTCTTTGCGGCTAAGAAGAACATATGCCCACCCTTTTCTCTACGTGTGGAAAACTTACTGACCTCGCAGAACATCAGTCGCAAAGCAATCAAGCCTTCATTCTCCTATCGAATTCTTCAAATCAACACACCAACGTGGATGATCAGCCCACCGCTGGTCAACCTAGATTTGTATGCGTATTCCAAAGCAACAACCCCAACCAACACGTACAGCCGAGAATTATCGCGACTTCTTGATGAACAGTACTCTGAGCACCGCCATACATACACTGACTGCTCCAAAACATCGGACGGAGTGGGAGCTGCCGCCGTAGGCAAAGAAACCTCACGTTTGGCCACCCTACCTCAAGAGGCCTCTGTATTCTCTGCAGAGCTGCACGCACTCGAATTGGCCATCTCCTTTACAAAAAGTTACAGCCTCCCCAAATATGTTTTATTTTCAGACAATCTGAGTGATCTCACCCATCTGAAAACTCTGCACTATGATCACCCTGACCTTAGAAAAACGCAACACGACCTATTCACGATGTCCGAGACAAGACAAGCGGGCGAGTTCTACTTGATCCCTGGACACGTGGGAATGAGAGGACACGAGCGCACAGATTCCCTCGCTAAACGGGTGTCAACCCAGCAAGAACAATTCATCTCCATACATTACCGAGACTGGTTCCCAGTCATCAACTCTCGTATTACATCACGATGGAACGATTCTTGGCAAATGAGTGGACTAAAAAATGCTTGCAGTTAAACCATCCTTGGGAGAGTGGGACGCCAGGTTTTCTGATAGGGGAGACCAAGTGTTCATTAACCGTCTGTGCACGGGACACATGTGGATAACCCACAATCACCTAATGGACGCAGACATGGCACCGGATTCGCCACCATGCCCCTGTTGCCAGCCACTGGCAATCAGTGTGAAACACTTACTTATAGATTGTGGTGCACTCACAGCAGCCAGACGAGCCTTCTTGAGCCCCCCGTGCAACCTACAACGCCTGCTCACAGAAACAGAACACCGAAAAAAACAGATCGCTTTCGGAAAACACACCGGACTACATGAAGCCGTGTGAAAGTAACGAAGTTTGAATCATCTCTGATCCTGAACTCGCTGTCTTCCCTGCGTATTAATTGTGAACTCTTAACTTGATTTCGTGCACGAAGCTGTGCATAATCAACGGATCATTGTTCTCTACGGGAGAGCACTCATTGACTACACGCTGGAGCTCCGGTGGAGAACAGAAGAAACTACTACTACTGTCCGATACTGTGTCCGCTGTCTTCTTTACAAGTTATCACTTTGTTCTTCCCTTTTGGCTAGGTAGGTGGTTGCGTTAGAGCTGCCTGATCAGCACCTGAGTACGGACGATAAAATATTTGTGAGCGTTAACTTGGCCACACACGATTAGAGACTCTGTGACGAGAAGATGGCCTTTGCCAGTTGCGTACTAGACATTCAGGGGTTAGTGAATCAGTTCAACTGCCCTGATCAGTATAAACTTATCCAGGACTTGTAATTTGGAAATTAACTGGAAGGGCACTCCAGGTCATGGCAGCCACTTGTTTCCTGAAGATTGAAACAAAAAATTTGGCTAAATTCATTGCTAGTCATTCATATTTTCATCTTCCAGTGAATTTCGTAGGCGGCCACATTCCTCCCTTGGCTTCTGGTCGTTTGCTCTGATACTATCCCGCTCCGCCTCGGCGGCGCAGACGGCGCTGTCTGCGACTTAGCCTCCCAACGTTTTATAGCCCCGCCCACATTCAGATGCCATTCCCAAAAAAACGAAACCACGCTGCAGTCGCTTGTTGGCGTTGGTAGTAGGAATCAGTCGGCTCGTGCGCTTTGCCGTTGTATTCTGCCTACAAATAACTGTCCTAAATAGTGGCATCGTGGGCATAGCAAAACAATTTTATGAGAGAATATGAAGCATCAAAATATTGTTTGATTGTGTTCTATAGCTTCATTGCGGCGTAGGAGCACGGGAGAAGATCCGCAATAATTAAACACGTTTACCTGATTAATACCGCAATGAATAAAATAATGTGAACTGAAATTAATTCCAATGGTTCATCGATTTGATATTTAACAACAATCATGGAATTTCTTGTGTAGCATAACAAGATTACGAGTGTAGGTTATTCCGTAATTCTAGTCATATTATTATTCACATAAGGCCGGCCGCTCATTTCATTAAGATTTTTTTTCATCATATTCTTCTTTTTATATGTTGATAGTACGGCACTTCAAGTCATTTGTAACAATTAGAAGCATTTAACGAGAATTGCACCACACAGGGAGCTTTCCAAGATTCTCGTCAGAGCTCAGTTGAAGATGGACCCTTAATCTAATCTAATCTTTCACGAGAAGCATAACGCCGTGTTTGTTAAAATACACATCCTAGATATACGAGAATAAACCTAATTCCCTAGCTTGATCTGTTTTATCTCGCATGAAATGTATGCCTATGCAGGGTTTTTCACAATTTAGTTCAGTTACCAGGTCAATAAAACTCTTTCAACATGTGGTACGAAACTTTCGTTGTTATCGATTGGGAGCTTATATTATAAGAATCTTTTCTGCATCATACATAATAAGCATTACAATAAATTTAACGGGAGCCCAACTTTAGCGCTAAAAATATTTCAGCATACGCGCACTAGCGTCACTTCACTTCAGCTCATTTTCATCGCCGGGCACAGTCATAAAAATCTTTCAGCACACGTGCTTTGATCTGACGTTAGCTATAAAAGAAGTTAGCGCCAGGTATAGCGACCCAATTTAACGACATAATTTTTACGACGTCATCATGAACGACCGGGTAATTGGGCAGGAATTATGCACGACCGTGTAATTGTGCCTAGTTTATTTTAAAACTCAACGGGCTTTACACAGACAGTCAATGGAGAAGATACGGACACATTCCCCGTACATTCTTGCTGTTGGTCATCTGGCCAATCGTCACGAGCTGTGGTTTGAACAGAATGGAGCAACTTTCCACACAGCCGATGGAGGCGCTGCCAACAGTATTTGGCAATAACAAAAATCATCTCCCGTTAAGTTGCCTTCACCTGACCACCAAGATCACCGGACCTCACTGCTCCAGATTATTTTATTTGTGGATATCTAAAATGAAGAGTCTATATCAATAAACCGGAGAGTTTGGAAGATTTGAAGGTGAACATAAGATGAGAGATTCGTGTTATTTATCCTGCGATGCTACGTTCGGTGATTGGCAATGATCCTGTAGGGGCTCGCTCGAGTGTTGCTGTTGAAAATCAACACCTAAAAGCCGATGTAATATACCACAGTTAATTAATCTCGAACTCATAGCTTTCGAGTGGTGTCGGAATTTGACTGCGATTTACTTAAAGAGTTTTATTTACCATGAAAACTAAGGACTTCTAAATAGTTGACGTCGAGCTCGAATGTGACCAGATTACTTCATTCTTCTTTGGCGTTTTTCTTATCAAAATGCCCATTGTTCCCACAGGCTGCAGCGAAGGATCCTTCTTGGTGCGCCCGTCCACTCGCGGCCACCCCCTCACGCTGATGCTGACCTACCAAGGCTCCTTTAGCAACATCGGCATCAGGCATCGCTCCGACGGACTTTATGCGCTCGGCGCTGAGAAACTCAACGAAAAGGTAAACTGCCGTATTTGTCAGGGTTGGCAAAAAACTATGGATTTTTGAGAAAAAAATAGCACGTGTGGGGTTTTCTGAGTTTTATTGGGTTTTATTAGGCAAATTAATTATTTCAGTAAAACATACATGAAGACTAAATACACACCTGTTGAAGTATGTATCTATGTTATTTAATTTATTTGGGCCATCAACAAGGGCTATAGCATATTCTGATACCTCTACAAAAGGGTTTTAAATTAGAGTCAGAAGCAATTTGTTATCACGTACAGGTTGATACAGGTTTGTCCTGTGAACTCACAGGCGTACTAAGCACATCAATGATTACATCAGTCTTGTACCAGACACAAACAGAGTGACATATGCAGTTGTGAAGTTATGGCAAAATGAAGTTAATGCTAAAAACCAGCTTTGTTACATGTATTTTGATTTGTTATTTGGATGTTTTGATTTATAACCCTTGACTAATGATACCAATTTTATTTGCTTAGTGTTAAGGTATTTCTCTTCTTCAACTTCTGTTATAGACTTATAGTTCTACAGATACAGACACTAGGCCGCATCCTCCAGAAAGGAGGGTGGGCGACGGCAAGGTGCACCTAACACCCTCATACGCTCACACTTACACAGCTAAGCCCTTATGTGCTGAAGGGTCCGGCCGGTACTCCCACAACATACACTCTGGGTCACGAGTGCGGTCCCCCGCCGCGTCATAATGGCCGGGCCCCCCACCCACGACCATTCCGACAGCTGGATGCCAAGGGCGGGAAAACACATCAGAGCAGCGTCAAATCAACCATTCACAACCATTCTCCACTCACGCCTGTTCATTGCACGCTTTCTCGTCACCTCCACTTTCATGTCTCTCCTTCCTAACGCCTGCTTCACATTATCCATCCACCCAAACTTCAGTCTACCTCTAGACCTGCGACCATTCGCCTCTGCATTCATAACCTTTTTCACCAATCTCCCTTCATCCATCCTCACCATGTGTCCGAACCATCTCAGAACACGCAAATCCACTCTGCCCTCCAACTTCACCATTCCTGTTCTGATTCGAACCACGTCGTTGGTGATCCGGTCTCAGCGTTACTCCAGTCATGCTCCTCAAAAATTTCATCTCAAAAACCTTCAACCTTCTCTCCTCTGCTCTCAGCTCCGTAGAGCACAGTTGGGACAACAACACCCTCATACAGCCCTCTCTTTGCTTCCATCCCCAACGTCCTACAGCTCATTACACTCTTCAGTGCACCCAACACTTTACACCCCTCCTTCACTCGCGCCTTCACTGCAGTTTCCACTAGTTCAGTTATCTCCACATGGGAGCCCAGATACTTGAAACACTGAACTTCCTCGAAGAGATCTTCATTTAAGGTGACACTAATTTTGCTTGCATCGACAGTCCTAGAGCATCTCATTACTTTACTCTTACCCACGTTCACTCGAAGCTTCCTCCTCTCACACTACCAAACTCTGACACTAGCCTGCATAGCTTCTCCTCTGAATCCGCAACCAGGGCCGTATCATCAACAAATAGCAACTGGCAACTGATGAATTGTTATAGTTTTAATAATTTAATAACAACTCGGTTTTATAATGCCATTCGGAGATGGCAGACACTAGTGTACCGAGTGAAGTGAAGTTAGTAAACTTGTAAATTAGAAAAGCAAAGTCAGCAGTAAGTATTGCTATTTCTTGATTAGATCTAATCTTGGAAAAGTCAGAGCACATTTGAATAAATGTCAGAAGAAACAAGTAGATGATCATGAACTTGAAGGGGACTGTGAAGTAATAGCAATACCCCAAGTTGATGAATCTTATGTGGAATCCCAGCATTCGCTGGGTGCAGCAAAAGCAATGCTAGCACAACTCGTGAATCACCTTGCAAGGAATTATTTGGAAGGAGTTTTAGTGTTTTATAAATATGCTCCTCAGCCTCATCTGCATTAGAAACCAGTAATGAGCTGTTGCATTCACAGTCATCCACTTTATTTTGTTTATGTTTATCAATTAAAACTTCCAAACTTTCTTTTTGGTCTATAACACCGAACATACGGTATTTATAGTTTAAATTAAACATTGGATATCAGCATCACTTGCAAAAGTCTAGCTACAGATATTATCAACAAAATGTTCCATTTTCTATTTATCCAGTTTAGGAACTTGTTAAATTTATGTTTTGGTCAGTTGAATGCCCTGTTTCTTTCCCAGTTATGAAACAATCCGTGCATAAATATGTTCTGATGCATAGCATGACATCACTTGACCTTTGTTTCACTTAATGCTCAATATTAGAGAAACGGATGGCCAAACTATTAAGAAAATTTGAAGAAAAAAATAATGTAGGTAGATTTTTCTAGATGGTGTTTTCTGTTTTTTTTTTCTGAGTTGCCAACCCTGGTATTTGTCTTGAGCATAAGGCAACTGGCACGAGGGCTATTGCTGCCATTTGTAAAGATGCTATTCTTCATTATCTAATCTGCTTGAGTTTGCGGCTCAGAGCTGTTGGGAGCGAATGGTAGGAGCTGACAGTTGAGTCGGCTGCTGTTTGCGGATGATACGACACCGGTTACGTATTCTGATGAGAAATTGTGTAGGCTAGTGTCGGAGTTTGGCAGAGTGTGTGAAAGGAGGAAGCTGCGAGTAAACGTGAGTAGGGCCTAAGTGTAGAGTAATGTAATGTTCGTGAGATGTCGATACGAGAATAATCAGTACTTTCCTTAATGGAGAGTTACTGGAGGAAATTGAGTGTTTTAAGTACCTGAGCTCTCATGTAGACAAGACTGAACTGGTGGAAACTAGGGCAAAGTCGCGCGTGAAGGAAGGGGGTAAAGTGTTGTGTGTACTGAAGAGTGCATTGAGCTGTAGGATGTTGGAGATGGAAGCAAGGAGGGTTGTATGAGGGGGTATTTGTCCCAACTATGCTCTACGGAGCTGAGACTTGGGGGGTGAGAGCAGAAGAAGGTTGAATACATTCGAGATTAAATGTTTGAGAGGCATGACTAGTGTGACGCTGAAATACAGGATCAATAACGACGTTATTCGAATTAGCACGAGGATGGGGAAGACGTTAAGAAAACAGCTAAGATTCACACTCTTTGAAATGATTCTGGCGTATGGTGAGGATGGAAAATGTGAGATTGGTGAAAAGGGTGATGAAGATGAGGTGAGGGGCCGTAGACCTAGAGGCTGACCGAAGTTTGAAGGGATGGATGGTGTGAAGCATGTTTTAGGAAGTGTGGAGGTAGCAAGCGAGCATGCAATGGATAGTCGTGATTGGAGAATGCTTGTCAATGGATGAGTATTGACGTTGCCTTGAAGTGCTTTTCCGCAATTGGCTTCGCATTAGGATCAGGATGGGCTGGGGAGGAGGGGACAGCGGGGGTGGACTAGTTTTACTGTCGTGACCTGCTTCTGACTGTGACCACACTCTTGACCTAGAGTGTTTGTTCAGGTTCTCCCGGCTGGACTCTTTAGCGCTAGAGGGCTAAGTTTGTTTGAGTGCGAGTGTAAGAGAAGAGTGTGAGGTGCGTCTGGGGGATTCGTTGTATCTAATCTGCAGGATGTAAGTAAGTAAGTGTACGTAACAAAAAAAATCCGGAGCTCATTGCATGTGGTCCATGTGTAAGACGTTTTGCTCAATTGTGAGCGGACACGTAACAACTCCTCCATCGCAAACTAAATGTTAATTCCACTGTGACGCCCAAATGGTGCCCAACTAGAGCACCAAGAGGTATCTACAAAAGCAACGGACGATGTTAGTCAGTTGAAACAGTAAATTGTCATGATAAAGTAAATGTCGGTTACCATACGTACTTTGCTTATTTATCTTGAATTAAATGGTCCTACGTAACTTTTTATCTGTCTCGCCATATTAATAAGAAGAGAATAGAGAATGTCCTTCAACAATGTCCATCGGTTAGTAGGGTGTAAACATAAACTCACTCCCCAACCTTAGTTATTAGTTGAGATTAAATTCATATAATTAGCAAATGTAGTCTTCAGAACAGCTCACGCTGACAAAGACTTTGTACGTATCATCTGTGTAATTTTGTTACCATGTAATTATACCTAAATGAACGTCAAATTCTCAAATCCTAATTTTTTGAACAACAATTAGTTTGCATACAATTTTTTCAGATTCAATTCCTGTCCGACCTCAAATCTAATCTTTGTCTGCGCTTCTCGTGCAGAAGCTCGCCTCATGCATCATCGAGCAGGTGAAAGTTGTGACCGTCACCAATGTCTTACTTGCATCTTCTTTGCAGGCCTTCATGTCAGTGGAGGAGCTCATCGACTATTACCGTAAAAATCTTCTGAAGCTGAACACGGGCGGCGAGGTCCTGCTCACCAGCTCACCAGCCCACGACGCAATGCACATCTACGTCAGGGTCCCCATCAAGAATGGCTTCCCCTAAAACACGGAAAGAAATGGAGCTGAGTGACGGTCACGGTCACGAAGGCAGCGTGACGGAGGCCGAGTGAGATGGATCTCGGTGATGTCTTCTTCCGGACTGGGATGAGAGAGGAGTACTCGCTATTACAAACCGAGGAAGGAGATTCTGAGGGATAAGACACCATTGGAAGTGAACATCTTCATGAAAAGTTATGCAATAATTCAACCCCCGAAGGACGCACCGTCTTTTGGGTTGGACTCTTAACACAATTTTTTATGGTGATTCTTACTACGGATGTATTTCATTTTAGCTAAATCAAATTAGTTGGCGAGATTGTAAGTAGTTATATTTCTTTCAAACGAGCTGCTGCTCGTTTGACTCCATCACAAATCAAATTTTTCAGCCAGTCATGAAATATCAAAATGGTGGTTTGGAGTGATCATCTTCTTTTTGAAAATCGGAGTTATGTTATATTTTTCGTTCATTGATCAAAGGCTTGTCAAATGTTTTATTTTTCACTATTCTCTCAAAATAGTTTCACTCACAAAAGGAAAAAAAATAGTTTTGTATTTTCCTGATTGTATGCTCTCAGAATGAGGGAAATGCTGCCTATGACCGAAAGATTATTGAAGCCATTTCTTACCACCTAAAGCAATGTTTTGATCGTGTCCGTGCAGTAGCACTCAAGTTTAGACTTGACGCGTCGAATTTTCGTACGTTTGGATGTTGAATAGCGGTAGGAAACCTCCTTATGAAGTGGTTCAAGTTGTCCAATTTGCTGGTGGTGTTTCATGAACGCGGCTGTCTGATTTTTACAAATGTCCTTCTTTGCTGAGTAAAATAGTGTGCCTCGAATGTGAAAAAGAGGACTAGTTAAATGCTTCTTGTTGCTACGCATTAGTTTTCTTCTAAAATATACCCCTAGTCTTAAGTTTCCAGTCATGAAAGCTGCGGTCGTACCTAAGGAGTTGGGCATGTATGTCTTCACAACAACGCTCAGTGGTGAAGTCCTCACGACAGCAGCACCCTGTGGTGAAATTCTCACAACAGCACTCTGTGTTGATGTCTTCACTGGCAGCCCTCTGTGGTGAAGTCCTCACCGACGGCCCTCTGGTGAAGTCCTCCCGACTGTTCTTTGTGGCGAAGTTACACCAGTTCATATTCAGGTGGGAATCCCGACGCAAACGTCTACTTTAATTTAATCCAGTTGACATTGTTAGTTTCTCAATATTTATTCTATTCCATGTGTATTTCCTAATTGTAATTGCAATACGCTTTATTATTATATATATATATATTTGCTCAGTTAGCGTTTTAACATATAACTACTCCATTCATTGTTATATTTTTATGCAGGCGGTCACCACGACCCTGTCAATAGATTCAAAAAGTTATTTTACTGATGGAAAATATGAATAACATCTGAGAATCCTGGAATTAATCCACAACCTTTTGTTAGCGAGCTCAAATGTATTAAGTAGTAGTCAGTCAAACCATAGTATTTCAAACCGTTGATGCGAGAAGATGTTTATCTATAAATCATGTTCAAATACTTAACATTACGATCATTATGCGTCCAACCACTTCCTCTAACTAGTGAAGACACGTTGATGCCCTATAGTATTTCGTTTTATGTTTCTTAGATGACTTTCCGTCTCTTATTCATGGGTGCTGATAATTTTTATAGATTTTTAACCCTATTCCCTAACTGCTTTGTTCGGGTATTTGTATCATCACTGAAAGGGATACGTCGTGTTCGAAGTTATCATTCCATCACCCCTTCAGCATCACCCCTGTACGTCTGTATACAGACGTACAGATATAGACTTTAGGCTGTACGTCTGTCTGTATCCGTCCATACAGATATAGACTTTAGGCCGAAATCCCCCAACAAGGGGGGTGGCCGACGGCAAGGCGCACCTCACACTCTCATACTCAAACACCTTAGCTCTTTAGCGCAAGAAGGTCCGGCCGGGGACCCCGCAACGCACCCTCCGGGTCATGAGTGCGATTCGAGGCCAGTGTCGGCAGCAGGGCCCGACAACATGGATGGTTTACCCTTGCCGCGTCATGATGACCAGCCCGTCTCTCAACGATATGCCTAGGGCGGGAAAGCACATCAGGGCAGCGTCAAAACTCATTCGTTCAATATCATTTTCCACTCACGCCTATTCAGTGCACGATCTCTCGCTTCCACACTCCCGTCTCTCCTTCCACCATCATCCATCCAAACTTCGGTCTCCATCTAGGCTTACGTCCACTCGTCTCTGACTTCAACCCATTTTTCACCAATCTCCCATCATCCATCCTCACCATGTGCCCGAACAATCTCAGAACACGCGAATCAACTCGTCCTCTAACTTTTTCACCATCCATGTTCTGATGCGAACCACGTCGTTAGTGAATGTCTCTCAGCGACTCTCCAGCCATGCTCCTCAAACATTTCATCTCGAAAACATTCAACCTTCTCTCCTCTGCTCTCACCCCCCAAGTCTCAGCTCCGTACAGCACAGTTGGCACAACGACACCCTCATATCATACAGCCCTCTCTTGGCTTCCATCCCCAACGTCCTGTAGCTCATTACACCCTTCCTTCACTCGCGACTTCACCTCAGTTTCCACTAATTCAGTCTTCTTCACATGGGAGCCCAGATACTTGCAACACTGAACTTCTTCCAACAACTCTCCATTTAGGAGGACACTAATTCTGCTCGCATCGACAGCCCTCAAGTATCTCATTGCTTTACTTTTACCCACGTTCACTCGAAGTTTCCTCCTCTCACACACTCTACCAAACTCAGACACTAGCCTACATAGCTTCTTCTCTGAATCCGCAACCAGGGCCGTATCATCCGTCAATAGCAACTTGCTCAACTGCCTACTCCGCCTATTCGCTTCCAACAGCTTCAAACAACGACCCAGCACACTCGCGTTCCCCTCCCTGACCACTCCATCCATATAGATATTGAACAGCCAGGGAGACATCACGCAGCCTTGTCTCGGTCCCACTTTCACCGTGAACCAATCACTCACCTCGCTTCCCACTCTGACACATGCTCGGCTGCCAACATAGAAACTCTGCACCGATATCAACAAATGTTCGCTCACTCCATACAAACGCAACCCCCTCCACAGCGCTTCCCCGTCAATCCTGTCGTATGCCTTTTCCAGATCCATGAAAGCCCAGACCAAGTCGTTTCCTTTAGCAAGGTACTTCTCACAGACCTGTCTCCCTGCAAAAATATGATCGGCACACCCTCTACCACTCCTAAAGCCACACTGTTCCTCTCCAATTGCGCAGTCCGTACAGTCTCTAATCCTTTTGATCAGCACTCTCCCGTGCAACTTACCAACCACACATAACAACTTACCAACCTCTCGAGTTGCAGCATTCATTTTTATCTCCTTTGCCCTTACACAGCGGAACAATGCAGGCACTGCGCCACTCAATTGGTACCATGCCTGCCTCTAAACACATGTTCAGTAACCTCACCAACCATTCGACAATCGTTACTCCACCTTTTTTCAGGTACTCTGTATCAACGCCATCCAAACCAGTTTTTTTTATTGCTTTCATCACCTCCACCGCCTCCTGCACCTCTTCCCTGGTAATGTCCGTCACAAGTCTCTCTCCCAAAACTAGCATCCGAGCACCACCACCCACAGCAACAATGTCAGCTTCTCTGTCATCCTCGACATTCAACAACTCATCAAAATACTCGGCCCACCCCTTCCGGACATCGCCACTTTCCAACAACAACTGGCCATTTTCATCTTTCGCCACTTCCTCCTTTCCGGTCTCTCCCTTTCTCACCCTCTTCACCTCTTTCCAGAACATCTTTTTTGTTCTCCTCAAAATTCTGGCACAACCGTCTGCCCCACCTGGCATCAGCATCCCTTTTGGCTCTCCTCACCACTCGCTTCACCTCATTTCTCCTCTTTTTATAGCCTTCATAGGCTACCACCGACTTCACCTGCAGCCACTCCTCAAACGCTCTTTTCCGTGCTACCGCCAGTTTAACCTCTCGTTCCATTACTCGCTACCTTTCCTTCTGCAATCGCCCACACGGCGCACACCACTCACATTCTTTGCACATCTCAGCAATGCATCTCTTAGCGTCTCCCAATCTTCCCCCACATCTCTCAGGTCCTGTCCTCTCACGTTGTCATATTCTTCTCTCAATGCCTGTTGGAACTCCTCAGCTCTGCTTCTCACATTCAGTTCACTCACTTTCACTACCTCTCTTCCTCCTCCCACTCTTTTGTTGCCCTTTCACCTCTGCTCCACTCTTAATCTACCTTCCAACAGCTGATGGTAAGACACGCCTCCACCCTCTCCTCTCAACACCCGCACATCCAACAGCCTCCCCACCACTCTCCTCGATATCAGCATTAAATTCATCAGCGCTCTCTCCACCACTGCACCACGGTCCATTCTTACCCATGTGTACTTGTGGATATCTCGCTTCTTAAAAAAAACTTTTCCCGACCACCAGCTCCTGCTCTATTCACAGACCTATCAGGTTTTCTCCTCTTTCATTTCTACCAGGAACGCCATACCTTCCTATCACATTCTCCATCCCAATTCTTGCATTAAGGTCACCCAATACAACTACATTGAATTGACCTCCTAAACTCTCAATACACTCACTCTGGTCGGTCCAGAATTGCTCCCTCTCCTCCTCACTCCTCTCGCTACCTGGACCATATGCACTCACAAATACCCATCTTTCTCCGCCCAACTTAACTTTCACCCTCATCAATCTTGGAACACCCCCTTCCATTCAGTAAAGCTTCTAGCCAACCGATCACTCAATATCAAGACCACACCTTCTCGTGACCAACCCTCCTCCACACCAGACTTTCTTTCACTTACCACACCAAACTCACTACCTTTCAATTTCGCCTCACTCAGCGCCAACACATCAAACTTCCTCCTCACAAACATCTCACCAATCTCCCTCCTCTTTAAATGATTCGTACTACAGCCACGCACATTCAGCAACCCTAACTAAAGGGTTCCGCTCGTCTTGCCGGCTTTGCATCCATACTAACTTGCAGAAATGTTAAAATGCGACCTTGAAGAGCGATCTATTTATTTCACTAATAATATATACCTTTATGGGAAAATCTCCATCGTTATTTTTGTTGGTGTTCATTGCTTGTGATAGCCTGATCTCAGCTGATTTGTGATCCTGTTCAATTGAAGTCAGGCCAGTTGAAGAGTTCCACCATGGTTTAGGGAATTGTATGCTCAGAACATAATGTCCTCTGCTGCCTGGTGGAACTGTTGTCCTCTGCTCCATGGTGGAACTGTTGTCCTCTGCTCCATGGTGGAACTGTTGAACAGTTCTACCATGGTTTAGTGAATATATGCTCAAAACATAATGTTCTCTGCTCCCTGTGGTGACGCAGCATCTGGTGGTGTTTATTCATGCTCCCCATTGTGTCGTTGCATGATTTGAAAAGTATTGGGGGTTGGGTCACTACCACACACAAAATCCCTTCGAAATTAGATGCTACGATTTGTTTGTAAATTTGCTGTTCTTTTTGCCCTCCATTGACGTCTCGTTGAGAAACGAGATGCCCGTAGGTGGGGTAGGGCCGGGCAACTATCACTTAGCAGAAGGAAACCAGAAAACGCTGTTGGGTCCTGATGCTGGCACTGATCTGTGCCCTCACTCCTGACCCAAAGAGTGCGTTGTTGCGGTCCTGACCGTACCCCTAAGAGCTGAAGGGCCAAGTTTGTTTGCGTGTGAATGCATAAGGGGAATGTGACGTACGTCCTGCAGTCAGCCACCCCCTCTTTTCTGGGGCATTCGGCCTCGTGTCTGATCCTGAATCTAATACTGACTAAACAACCTCAGATTAAATTGTTTGAGTTAAATGTTGAACCTAGTCATGTTGATGTTTTATTTGGCAGTTTAGTGAGGAGTATGAAAAATCGTCCGAACTGGTCACGTGACAGGTTTTGGAAAAATAATGACCAGATTATCGTACCATTAAATATACTACTTCATAAAAATGCAAAATTTCCGATAAGGGTTAGGTTAGATGTGTTTTTGCCGAGAAATAATTCGAAAACATGTATGCTGTGACTTCGGTGGCCCATACCACCAAACTGCACGTCGAACGGTTTCCTTGCTCATTTTAGTCACGACTTTGCTTTGCAGTTTTTTCATTTATTAAATTGTCGTTAGTTTGCGTTTGTGGACAGTGGGGGGGGGGGATATGAGCGAGCCAGTCTTCGACGGCTCGTTCCATAAATTTGTCCGATATAAATGCGCGACACGCGTTAGAGCAGTGAGCAGGAGCACCATCCTGTTGATATTAGTCAAATCTAACGTCTAACCAAATATAAAAAAAAAAAAAAAAACTTCTAAGAATTAACTGCTTCGCCATCTTCAAACCACACTATCGATGGCACGTTGCCGTCCACGATTGGTGCCAATGTCATAATTCGTCAGACCTAACGTCAAACCACAGTAAAAAAAAAAAAGTTACTTTTAAGAATTAACTGCTTCACCATCTTCAAACCACACTATCGATGGTACATTGCCGTCCACGATTGCTGTCCATGCCATAACCTTGTAAGGTTTCATCAAACCAGCCTTGGCCCGCTCATACTCTAACCTCAGCCCAATCGACTACTGCTTTGGGGAGAGGAATAATCTTTTGTCCTCGAACACGAACCCAGGACAATTGGATAAAAAGTTCGACGTGCAGTTGCAATCGTCATCGGAAGGACTCAGATCTGTGCTCTTGTAAATGGGTATAATTTCAAAGCTGAAATTTTGTATAGCATCATTTGATGCATTAAAACATGTCAAATCCACTCTTCTTCAATTTCATTTTAAAAATCGTTTGGAGTATTTTACAGAGCATTTAAATTGTTAGACATTTTAAGGCTTCACCTTAGCGCATTAATACTCCTGCCGAGTAATTTGTAGGAAAAGCTCTTCAAAGGTTACTGTAGGCATCTGACCAATGCCCCGTACATCCTCGGTCTTCAGTGTAGGCTCTGTGACTTTGGTAAAACAGTCAAAATAGGCCATGACATAATATAAAATTGTAGTCTCCTACCCTTCAAAAGCTGCCAATTCCATTCCTGTTCTCTTGTTGGTCGCTTTTGACATGCATTTTGGCGTCATCGCCGGTACTCGCGGGCTCCAAGATTTACGAGACTTTGATAAAGCCTCACACCGAACTTATGCGGCTCCATGCCTCCGAAGCAGAGCAATTCAAGATGCTTCATTGTTATCATGATTCGACGATGTACGACGTGGAATTCGGGTGCGTCAGTTGATCTTATTGGAAGAAGACGAGCACTCAATCGTTTCATCTCTGAGGGCGTTGCTGTCCCAACTCTACTCAGAACAGTTATTTTCTTTGTCCTTGTTCTCTTTTTAGAGATCTTGGCTCACCAAATCATGGGTTACAATTTTTTATTTCATGGCTATTTATTTGGCAGACATTGCATATTTAATTAGATGTTTATAATGGTATTCGTAAAAAAAATTAAAATAAATAACCTTATGGAGCGAAGTGTGGAGTTGGATGTACTCACCCAGTGAGGGTGCTTTCCGACCCACTAAAACCTCTCCCCGATCTCTAGACCTGCCGATAGGCTGCTGGGTAAACGGCTTGTGTGCAGTAGTGGGCAAGAAAGTGTCTAAGTATATTTTATAAGTACGTTACGCCCGGTCACTACAAGGAATAAATTAGAGTGCCAAGATTTTTTAGTGCACTGGAGTCTGTACTTTTGGCACCGTGTTGCTGTAAGGAGGCTATGGACAACGTACTCAGCAAGTGTATCCTGACATTTGATGTGCCCACACTGCCTGTGTGTCCGGATACTGTGTTCTGCCCAACACTGATTGTGTCCGGATACTGTTCTGTGCCCAATACTGCCTGTGTGTTTGGATAATGTTTCCAACGCTGCTGTCTATATACATGTACCAGAGACGCCAGAAATGAGGTCTCTTGGAGTTTTGTTTTCAATGTCACTGCATGGCGAACGAACGTTTGTAAGTATGTATGTATATAAAGCTCTTTTCTCAAGTTCTAGAGGGAACAGCTCTATGTATAGGCATGCTTAAAAAAATGCCATCGCCATGCCGGGTAGTCGGAAACGAGACGCGAAAAGACCTTTCGGTGTCTTCGGTCTGTTTATCTACAGATACAGACGCAAGCCCGAATCCCGCCAGAGGGAAGGTGGCCGATAGCAAGGCCCACCTCATACTCCTCTCATGCCCTCACTCATATACCAAACCGTAGCCTTTTAGCGCTAAAGGGTTTATCTGAAACCATAAAACACTGTGGGTTGGTTTGCAATTGGTGGGAGACGATTTCGCGCCTCAACCCCAAACAGAATTATACTATACCAGGTTCGAGGGACGGGATTCCTCTGATGTATGTTGGTGTGTGTGTGTGCTGCTTCAAGTGATGGGAGTGGTGATGACTACGAGAGTGTCCAGCACCT
>SDVV010006959.1:0-18087 GCA_016164225.1 Gammarus roeselii
TAGGCACATGGTGAGGCAGATGCTGATATGCTCATGGTGAGGCAGATGTGGTTAGGCACATGGTGAGGCAGATGTGGTTAGGCACATGGTGAGGCAGATGTGGTTAGGCACATGGTGAGGCAGATGTGGTTAGTCACATGGTGAGGCAGATGTGGTTAGGCACATGGTGAGGGAGATGTGGTTAGGCACATGGTGAGGCAGATGCTGTTACACCCATGGTGAGGTAGATGTGGTTAGGCACATGGTGAGGCAGATGTGGTTAGGCACATGGTGAGGCAGATGCTGTTATGCCCATGGTGAGGCAGATGCTGCTATGCTCATGGTGAGGCAGGTGTGGTTAGGCACATGGTGAGGCAGATGTGGTTAGTCACATGGTGAGGCAGATGTGGTTAGGCACATGGTGAGGCAGATGTGGTTAGGCACATGGTGAGGCAGATGCTGATATGCTCATGGTGAGGCAGATGTGGTTAGGCACATGGTGAGGCAGATGTGGTTAGGCACATGGTGAGGCAGATGTGGTAAGGCACATGGTGAGGCAGATGTGGTTAGGCACATGGTGAGGCAGATGTGGTTATGCACATGGTGAGGCAGATGTGGTTATGCACATGGTGAGGCAGATGTGGTTAGGCACATGGTGAGGCAGATGTGGTTAGGCACATGGTAAGGGAGATGTGGTTAGGCACATGGTGAGGTAGATGTGGTTAGGCACATGGTGAGGCAGATGTGGTTATGCACATGGTGAGGCTGATGTGGTTATGCACATGGTGAGGCAGATGTGGTTAGGCACATGGTGAGGCAGATGCTGTTACACCCATGGTGAGGCAGATGTGGTTATGCACATGGTGAGGCAGATGTGGTTAGGCACATGGTGAGGCAGATGCTGTTATGTCCATGGTGAGGCAGATTTGGTTAGGCACATGGTGAGGCAGATGTGGTTATGCACACAGATATTATGGAGCACAGTGTAGATGCCATCTGGATTACATCACTGGCCCATTATGTAATTAAGATGGCATCAAATTAATTCATAAAAAGAGCCACTCATAAACCACGGTTCCGCGTGACTTATTAAAAGACATCTTCAGAGTTGTGGTCTTATGGGGAGGAAATGACGTTGAATATAAAGATGGTTTACAGGTATGGAATGCAACAATACGTTCGGTTATCATTGCTTCCAAACACTCACTTGTTGAACACAAGTTTGAAGGGCTCTCTCAGATGAAGTAGTTGGTATGTTTGACTTATTAGAAACATTAGTAATCGAATTTTGTATTTAACCTGACGCAGTTTTTAAGGAAACGTGACCTTGGAGACACAACACAAGCTACGCTCTCAATGCAAATCGGAATTTAATAGTTTGAATGAATGGGCGGCTGGACCAAATAATTTCAACTACAAGATCATAAGTTTCATATCGATATGACAAATTAGGTATTTTGGTGATCTGATGCTGTGCAATTAAGTATATTAATAGATATAATCATTATTAAAACCGAAAATGACTGTCAAGAAAAGTATAATTTCTCAAGAGCTTCTCTTCGAGACGTGAATTTCCAGATTCATTCACCAACAGTGCGGCCATTTCATGCTAGTCGAATTTACGTTAGTTAATGTAACAAACGGAACATACAAAATACTCTTACAACTATTCGTTAACAAATTCTGAAATTTATTACTGTCATATATGAAATGTACATTATTTTCTCGAACCGTTCGGTTGTGCTCTTGTTTTGGTACGATGAAACTGATTCGGAAAGTGAAGGGTAAAAGTGTGATAAAAGTGTGTGAGTAAAAGTGTTAGGGTAAAAGTGTGTGAGTAAAAGTGTGAGGGTAAAAGTGTGAGGGTAAAGGTGTGAGGGTAAAGGTTTGAGGGTAAAAGTGTGAGGGTAAAGGTGTGAGGGTAAAAGTGTGAGGGTAAAAATGTGAGGGTTTATGTTGAACAACGAAATCATCAGCAATGCGAGTGTCAACGTCTCCGTAACTAGTGAGCCTAATGTCACTCAACGTCAATAAACTCGCCATAGCAAGCATCTCAATTGCTAAAACTGTTTCAAATACAACCAAACATTAATCTGTATAGCGACAATTCTGCAAGTCTCCACCAGACACAGAACAGGCACGGATAGGAGCGGACCTCAGGTGACGTCATACGGTGTGATATTCCGAGGCCCGTCGAGAGAGGGAGACACTAATTGAATGTTTTGCAGCGCGGGGAAAAAGTTTGTCTGGTCAAATCAAGTGTTTTGTCGCCGCTCCCCTTCGGGAATATTGAAAGGGCAGCGTAATTGGGACTGGAGAAGTACAAATGAAGGGGCAGCCAGATTGGCCCAGGAGAACGACAAATGACGGGGGAGCCAGGTAGAGACTGTTGCGGCAAGTAAAGGGGCCGCCACATTGGGACTAGAGTGGGACAAATTAAAGGAGCCGTCAGATTGGGACTGGTGAGTGACAAAGGAAGGCAGCTAGATTGGAATTAGAGAGAGACACAATGAAAGAGCAGGCAAATCGGGATTAGAGGATTGTCAGATTGGGACAGGCTGGAGACGAACAAAATGAAACTACAGCCCGTTTGGGACGTTTACTAAGATCCCATTGAATGAAATCCCTCAAACGGATAAAGTGAATACAGTGCTCTGAGCCAAATTTTAGAAGATTGAAACTGCATTAAATTAAATAAATCTGCCCTGACATCAGCAGAGTACGTACTGACAGATAAATCCAAAAAGTGAAACCCCAAAAAATGCAGTGAGGCGGTTGTTGGGAATGTCGCTGGAAATATGAAACAACATTCCAACCTCTACTAATAGAAATAAAGAAATGGTGAAATGCCGCGCGTCCCAACGCCACTTGTGTGCCGGAAACAGCGCGTTCTGTTGTGCCAAAGCAAACGGTTAACCGGTAAAATATAAGCTCTTTTAGATATAAATTCGATCCTTTTTTTCTAAACTGCTCTGGCTCTGTTTTTACATAGAAAGAATGATGACTTGTTGATAATATATTATACACTCATAGAAACGGCGGCCCTACCACTCGCCGTGGCCGAGTGGTAGGGCCGCCGTGGCCGAGTGGTTAGCGTATCCGACTGCAGTGTCAGCCTCTGTTGCTGCATGTCGCGAGTTCGAGCCTCGGCTGGGACACGGCGGTCTTGTGGCGGGAAGATTGGGCTCCTCCCCCCTCTGTGTCTGCCTAACCTAGCCACCCCCCTAACTAGGGGGAAACGGGTGTATGTCTATGTCTATACATTTATTGAGACAGGACACGAAATGCTACATCGTTTAGCTAGGAGCGCTCGCATACTTAGCTCGTTTTGTTATGAAAATTGCAGTCAAATAAAAAGAGCGAAAAATGATGTGTAACATTGTGAAGCAGGAGGTGTATTCCTACACACTGATCAGGAGCTCAAACCACTTCTCGCCGAACCAGTTTGTGTCTTCTGATGGCTGACTGAGATGAACAGCGAAAACGCGTCACTTGAAATTACTTGCATTCGCGCAACTCAAGATGAAAGGGAAGCATCACGCAATGTTACTTGGACACTATAAATCGACAATATATTTATGTCCTACGTCTTAAAAAGGTTAAATAGCAATGCTTAAATGTGTATACAGAATGATGTATTAAAATGCTTAATATCTAACGCCAGTGGAGAAAGGTTCAGCGGTTCTGTATTTTACATAGAAAAGGAAATCAAGAGAAGATGATCGGAAAGTTCGCAGAAAAATGGTCACAATGATATCTAGAATAATAAAATCCGTAGTTATGCGACAAATAAATTTAGTTATAACAATTTAAACTAAACTAATTACAGTGTCTGCACTACATATTCATCTAAATTAAAGATGAATTGGTGATGTTTGGTTCCCAAACGTCATCTGTGGTGGTACATTTAATTTTTCAAGACATGTCCATAGCTGAAAAAAAATTGTTTTGAAGGACGACGGCTGCTTTTGAATACTTGAGTGACGTCAAACAAATGCTAATATCACTCGCAGGAAACTAGTAGTTATAGGCGGCAGATTCGATAATGAACGGATTAGTATTTTCCAGGGAAAACGTTCAGACGAAATTAATTAAATGAAGTTAGATCAACAAAGGAAAATTTGAATATTAAGAGGACAAATAGTTAAATTGCTTTAAAACGTAACAATCTTTACAATAATGCTGACTTTGTATTGTGGAGACATTTGCTGAATAGACGAAATGAAGCATTAAATAGTTTTTTTTTTAAGGTCGGCTGGCTGGGCAAGTACATGGTTTACTGTATCACAGACTATCAGACTAGAACCTAACAATTTAGTCTACGGTGTTTGCTTCCAGTGTTTCAGTATCTATGCAACATTTAATCTGCAGTCACAGTAACTGTATTTTATGAGATTGGAACAGAGGATGCTTTTCAAGCACAGGAAGAGACTAAGAATTCATTCCAAATTATAAAGGAGTATCTTCAAGAAATTATTAAAATTGCTTATGATGAATTAATTAATGACAATGCCTAAATATTCAGCACACGATTAAATTGAACATTTCCCAATTCTCATCTGGAGAGAGCCCAAAAAAAGGGGAAATACTACCAACAATATTTATTGACAAAAAAAAATATCAGTCTGAAAGAAAGCTTGACCATAGGCGAATACTAGAAAAGAAATAATATAGGTCATAACTAGAAAAAATATCGCATCAGGAAAAAAAAAGTGTTTGAGCCTACGATGGTGGGCATTCAGCGCACTGAATGGTCAGAAAACATTTCATCACTAGAGCTCTGATGCATCTCTTTTCGATAACTCAGTAAATAAATCCTGGTAAGTGTGTGAAGGGATCTCACTGAACAGAAATTAGTTTGAAAACACTTTACATGTGGTCTTCTTTTAGCTTAAATTCAAATTTTCTGAGACGGGGAGATTTCCCATGACATTTGTTCTCATGAGGTTAGTTTTTGGCTTAAGGGGTCATCAAAAATTGGGAAGCAGAAAAGTTGGTTATCTGATGCTGGTGTCGACTGCAGCAGAGAGTAATTTTGGCTCTTCAATTAAGGCAAAAGATGCCAAGAAATATAATTTCATCTTGGCATATGCTATCAATTGCTATCATCCTATATTTCTCCTGCACAACACAGCTATCCTAGTTATGATATCTTCAAGTTTCATAGTCGGCGAACAGAGTCTCTTGAAAACCATCAGTCGGTTTCCGTCTGAGCAGCGTTCATCAGGCCCAACGTTATTTGTTAACTGAACTCAAAAATGGCGAATCCAGGCACAAAATGGCGGCAGCCAGGGTGTGTTTAGCCAAGCTCTTGATGAGCCTCTAGGGGATGACAAAGGAACTCCCTCAGGTGGGGCGTGGTGGGGCGTGGTGGGCGATGTCCTTTCATGCCTCAGTGGGAGGGGCCACAAGGTGGGGCAGGGCAGGTAGGGCGTGCAGTCGGGCGTGGTGGGGCGTGGTGGGCGCTGTCTCAATGGGAGGGGCCACAATGTGGGGCAGGGCAGGTGGGGCGTGATAGGGCCCAGCCCTGAAGGTGCCAGTGGGAGGGGCCAGAGGCAGGTGTGGCCGCCATGCCTCCCTCTCTACCTCTCTAATCGAGACCAACAGCTCAAACCACGCGGCCCTGTGTGATTCGAAATACGCATGTGGAGCTTTGGTTCTCATTCAGTTTACCACTCAACAACATACAGGAATTAAAAACAATCTGAATGGATTGTTCAACCGTTAACGGGCTGTAGAAAGACTAACAAAATTGTTGCTCGAAGGAGACGTCCTGGAGCATGAAAAAATGCAACAGACAAACTGCTATCCGTAGAAAATACAGACTCCCACCTAATTCAATTTCACTGCCCAATATTATGTGCATGTTTAGTAAATAATATCATCCTACTTGGAAAAATCTCCTAGTCTTGTTCCTGTGCCTATGAGCGGTACACGTGGTCTGCAGAGAGCGACCGGATCTCGAAAAAAGATGAACGTTTTGGCATGACTCCAGAGGCAACGCCCCACATCCTAGGGGGATAACGGTGCGGTCAGATGACGAGGGGGAGAATGAGCAGGGGCTCAAAGGAGGTAAAAGCAACATGGCGGCTACTTGTTCCTGGATATTTCTACGACAAACAAACCGGCCTCAAAACCGTTAAAAAAAAAGGTCTTCTGATGTAAACTTGGGCAGTTTGTCCTGAAACCACTACAAGTTATCTATAATAGAGTATGCAACCATATCAGAACCCCAGATCAGGTTCTGAATAACCATGTTTTTAGCTCCACTAGGAGTAGTCGGGAATTTAAATGCGTTCCTTGAAACCCCAAACCCTCGATTCTATTCGCCAGCAACGTTGTAGATCCATTCCAAAAGTAGTGAGCGGCGTCTAACTTCTTACATTGAAACTCCAGCCTCGACGATAGAGCCACGATCAGCCAAAGTTGTTGGCTGGATATCCAATAAGATGACAAGTTCGTGGATTGATAAGATTTTGCCGCCATTCTAGGTTCGTGACTGGGTCCTTATGTGCAATACATAAGATACATGGACTGGACAAGCTCTGCCTGTCGTGAATGGTGTGCAAAACTAGGTGTTACGACCACATTATGAGTTCAATTTATGCCTTTTTCGCATCAGATATGACCACGTGTTATTATTTCATCCGTTCTTGTACCTGTGCTAGAATAATGTTGGTAGACGTAGAAGGGCTATCCTAAATTGGAGCTGTGACGTACGTCACAAATTTCAATAGCCCTTTTCAACCTTGAAGAACTTTTTACATTTCTGCCAGAAGTGCTAACCTCTCCGTATGAGCTTTGTACGAACACGTCATCAATGTAGAGCTCTGAGACTCGGAGTCTCAGACACTCCATCCGGCAACATTAATAGACTAAGGAAGAATTTCTGAGCCGTCACCACTCAGGCCCCATCCTCATTCATAATGTTACAGTGCTTGAAGCGAGCGAGCCAAAATCTATATTGGAATACAAGAGCACTAGTGAACATAGAATTTCATACAAGCAATATTTTAAAACTAGATATTTTTTTCGTTTACAATTCTATTATTGATTTGATTTGATTTTGCCGTCATTTCCCCCGAGCCTCAACGCGAGTCATCGCACGTTCCCCCGTGGGGCACGAGAATTCTATTAGAAACAGTAACTCATCTCCACCGGAGTTCGAACTCCTCGTAGAGTGCAGTGACTATTGCAATAATAATGGAAGATAATAGGAATCATAAATGGTAGACATACATGAAGATTAGAATAGATTAGAGGTTCAGTCTCCAACGGAGCTCCTCCCATAAGGCAAAGACATGCATGAAATTCCAATGGTCTTGCCTATACGCTGCTTGCCTTTGTTGGGAATTGGAAGACACACGTGGTTGCTATGCAGTCCGAAACACTGAAGTGAGGGTCGGTAGGCTGCTCAAACGTCAGTAGTCTATCGTTGAGTAGACGTTTGATTTGTTTTAGGCCTCATTCCCCCCGGAGTCTCACCGCGAGTCATCGCAAGTTCCCCGTAGGGCACGAAGGTCGTCGATTATGGTAGGCGCGTACACCTTCATGGGCCAAAACAGTGACCCTATCTGGGTTTAATAAAATAAATGCATCAATTGTGGTATACACGCAAGCTGGTGCGTACAGGGACGGGAAGCGAGTAGATGTTGTCAGTTGATGCAGCACAAACGAATGAGAGGTTGCATACGAACATGATTGATCTCGTAGGAATAACATTACATTATTAATATGGTGATATAACTTTGCTTCTCAGCATATGGTCTGTCACGGAGAAACGAACAATTCTTTTCCATCGAGTAATAAAACTTGTTATGGATTTCTGTGATCGCTTCATAACCAAAGGAAGCTTCAAAATTATTTTTTGAATTCTGATTCACGCCTACTTTATACATAGAGCTAAAAAGACTACCACATAAGTATTCTGATTATCAATATAAATGGTAAATTTGTTTAGCTATAACAAGAAGCGTTGGCTATAACAAGCAAGCGTTGGCTATAACAAGCAAGCGTTGGCTATAACAAGAAGCGTTGGCTATAACAAGCAAGCGTTGGCTATAACAAGAAGCGTTGGCTATAACAAGAAGCGTTGGCTATAACAAGCAAGCGTTGGCTATAACAAGAAGCGTTGGCTATAACAAGAAGCGTTGGCTATAACAAGAAGCGTTGACTATAGCGAAAAGCGTTCGCTATAACAAGAAGCGTTGGCTATAACAAGAAGCGTTAGCTATAACAAGAAGCGTTGGCTATAACAAGCAAGCGTTGGCTATAGCAAGAAGCGTTGGCTATAGCAAAAAGCGTTGGCTATAGCAAGAAGCGTTAGCTATAGAAAGAAGCGTTGGCTATAGCAAGAGCGTTGGCTATAGCAGGGAGCGTTGGCTATAGCAAGCAGCATTGGCTATAACAATAAGCGTTAGCTATAGCAAGAAGCATTCGCTATAACAAGAAGCGTTGGCTATAGCAAGAAGCGTTGACTATAGCAAGAAGCGTTGGCTATAACAAGAAGCGTTGGCTAAAGCAAGAAGCGTTGGATATAACAAGAAGCGTTGGCTAGAACAAGAAGCGTTGGCTATAGCAAGAAGCGTTGGCTATAACAAGAAGCGTTGGCTAGAACAAGAAGCGTTGGCTATAACAAGAAGCGTTGGCTGTAGCAAGAAGCGTTGGCTGTAGCAAGAAGCGTTGGCTATAACAAGAAGCATTGGCTATAACAAGAAGCGTTGGCTATAACAAGAAGCGTTAGCTATATCAAGAAGCGTTGGCTATAACAAGAAGCGTTGGCTATAACAAGAAGCGTTGGCTATAACAAGAAGCGTTAGCTATAACAAGAAGCGTTGGCTATAACAAGAAGCGTTGGCTAAAGCAAGAAGCGTTGGATATAACAAGAAGTGTTGGCTATAACAAGAAGCGTTGGCTATAGCAAGAAGCGTTGACTAAAGCAGGGAGCGTTGGCTATAGCAAGAAGCGTTGGATATAACAAGAAGCGTTGGCTATAACAAGAAGCGTTGGCTATAACAAGAAGTGTTGGCTATAACAAGAAGCGTTGGCTATAACAAGAAGCGTTAGCTATAACAAGAAGCATTGGCTATAACAAGAAGCGTTAGCTATAACAAGAAGCGTTGGCTATAACAAGAAGCGTTGGCTATAGCAAGAAGCGTTGACTATATCAAGAAGCGTTGGCTATAACAAGAAGCGTTGGCCATAACAAGAAGCGTTGGCTATAACAAGAAGCGTTGGCTATAGCAAGAAGCGTTGGCTATTGTAAGAAGCGTTAGCTATAGCAAGAAGCGTTGGCTATAACAAGAAGCGTTAGCTATAACATGGAGCGTTGGCTATTACAAGAAGCGTTGGCTATAACAATAAGTGTTGGCTATAACAAGAAGCGTTGGCTATAGCAAGAAGCGTTGGCTATAGCAAGAAGCGTTGGCTATAACAAGAAGTGTTGGCTATAACAAGAAAAGTTGGCTATAACAAGAAGCGTTGGCTAGAGCAAGAAGCGGCGTTGGCTATAGTAAGAATCGTCCAATATCCATGAATGAAGTTCGTGGATTTGTATACGCGTAGCAATTACCCGAGCACTCCGCCTGAGGGGCGGAATGAAGAGATGAAATGGAATGAAAAAAAATATTTACGTGCAAATTAAAACCTAATGCAGACAATCCTTTTTGGATTGAATTTGTATCTTGAACATTAATTTCTAGTCCAATGCTACTTACTTGGATATTTGGAGTTTCTTCGCATTCACAGCACCTCACAGCGTGGCTGCCCCTTGGCCCACATTAGTTGGGACACTCTTCACTCGTGCTGCGGCACCAGCATTTGCATGCTTTAGCCACATTCGCCAGTCGGATCCCGGCTTGGCGTCGTGGTTTAACAGGGAGTTGTCCCACGATGAGGGTATCCATTGATTTGGGGTCGATCTGGAACACAGCTGAGGTACTTGTATAGTCGGCTCTTGAGCCTCAAATTGCTTGCTGTGGCTGACAATTGCAGCACTAATTTGATCTCACGTATTGCCAATAACATTCGATTGAATAACTGAGAAGCCCGGCACGTGAAGCATTGCTTTACCGCTCATCAGTTTTGGCACTTTTTTCATTTGCAATTACCGTGTAGCCTTCCAGAATTTTTCAAACGTTCATGACCATGATTCTTTCAAAACGTTTTTGGATCAAGTATAGCCTCAAGGCGTTTAATCTATCATAATAGTTCATTTCCTTTACATCCGTAATATTGGAGATAAAGCTTCTATGCACTGCTTCAAGTCTATTCACACCTTTCTGCTTATGTGAGATACAGAGAATAAAGCAATAGCCAATGACTGGTTGGATTAGTTGTTTCAAACGAGTCAACATTGTCCTTTTATCTCTAGTCAGAAAGGTTTTTATGACACAGGAACACAGTCTTCTGCCACAGGACTCAACCTTAGCAATTTGTTCATGGAAAAAAATTGTCTTGCATTAGTACACATAAATCACGCAGGCTTTCTTTTTCTCCAATAGCTTCATTGTTGCTTTGGTTTTAAGATCAGATTTTTTTCCATATCTCAGTGATTCAAATTTAGAAAAGGTATATTGCATATTGTTTTCACCAGCCCACTTGAAGATTTCTTTCGGATCAGTTAGAACCTTTTCTACACCACTCAAGTCCTTGGCAATGCCCAGTACTATGGTATCATCTGCAAAGCAAAAGATTGCTGTATGAGGACAGTTTTTGCCCAGATCATTGGTCAATATTAAGAAAAATAGAGGGCAAAGCACAGGGCCTTGTGGGACCCCACTAAGCACTTCCACTGGTCTAGAGGTTTCTCCATTTACTACCACACTTTGAGTTCAGTCTTCTAGAAAGATTTTGATCCATTTATAAACATTCCCTTGAATACCTGCATAATATAGTTTTGTATACTGTGATCTACTTTGTCAAAGGCCTTGGCAAAACAAGATAAATCACATCCGCATTTGATACCTCACACTATACATTTAGTATTTCGTCATAGTGCTCCAGCAGTTAGATCAACGTGCTCCTCTTAGTAGTTGAAAGGGATACGAAAACGTGAATCTCTACGGATTTTTGAACGCCCGGTTTCACGTGGAGGCGTTTAGGGGATACAAGAACGCAAATTTAGGCGACTAGGGGATACAATATCGCAAATTTAGGAGTCTACGCTCACGGAAAACGCAAATGGAGGCGTCCACGCTTACGGAAAACGCAAATTTTAATTGTGTATGATTGCGTGTAGGAGATATTGTTTGTAATAGTATACGTTTATATATAGTAAAATTTATCTATTAGTTCATGTATTTATCGTATTAAAATCTCCATGTTTTTCCAATGGGTAATTCGACCTGTATTGGGTAGCGGGTTGACTGCATGTGTAGTATATATTTTTATTTATTAATAGTATACATTTATTAATAGTATCTCGTATTATTTTGTGTCGCAGGCATCGCTGTTATTTCAATGGGTATTTATTGTAGTGCTCGACCAATATGATGATGAAGCGCTGTTATAACATTAATGCAATGTCTGGCATGTTACGTGTATTGCAATTTCAATGCTCGATCATTGTGTTTTCAGGGGTGATAAGTTGTTTTTTATAAGTGAATGCAGTATTATGTAAGTTCTTTGTTATTATAGAGCACTAGCTATTATAGTGATTTAAATCCACTTTCCCATTGTATGTATATATTTTCGCTGTTACAGTATATCTACAGTACGACACTGTCATCGCAGGCAGTATAGGTAAACAGTATCACGGTTCCACTGCCTCGCTAGCGTTGCGGTAGACCTCTATCCATCACTGTCTCAGGCTCAGACATTATCTCGTTATCGCAAGCGTACATTCAACTCGAGAGTGCCCTCTATTCGCTAGATTTCATCTCCACATGTCAGTTTAGGAATCATTAATCTCTCGACAACTATATTCCGTTCGAGAATTAGTCCGCTCTCTGTTTGGACCTAATAAACAAAGATTCTTTAGCATAGAGTGAACTCGTCAGTATACAGCGTTAATTATGATACAAATGGAATGCGCTGCATGTATACGTTCACGCATTTTCAATCCGCATACTTAAATATTTTCAAATAGTATGCTAATCAATTATAATTCACGTTACCATCATTGTAAGTTAATACTTTTTCTCCGATATGTAAATAGGCGTCAATATTGTTTTGAAAAAATCATCAAGCTTACTGAATATATATAGATTTCCCGTTACATATTTTTCCTTGTAGGCTCGCTTCGTATTTTTATTCACTCTATCTAGTTGTACAATGAAACATATATATTCAATTTTATATTTATTTACATATTTACATATTTACAATCAAGTTATTTACATCATCTTATGAATATTTACAGAATACGACCTGACGACGTGATTTTACGCCCCACCCGAGTATTGACGGTGGACCATTTTTTTTTTGGTGGGGTCCAGAGCGACACATCGAAGCAGATGATACTTACTTGTGACGTCATACAGATAGTATCGTCGAAATTGGTACAAGTTCTATGGCTTCACGGATTGGATCAACTCCAACCGCAACGCGCCACAAGGTTTTATAGCTACGCAGTCCAGGTCAACCCCAGAAACTACATATGGTTCGTGCACGCGCGAGCGAGCACAGACTAAAGAAAAAAAATACTCATTCACAAAATCACAAACAGGAACTGCCGCACAAATACACCAGCATTATAATATATGACAAAATTATGGATCGTGAAGAAGATAGTAAGAGCAGGTTTGTCATGGACAGAAAAACTGCTCTGATAATTGATTTCGCACTTATTGTTTAAAGGGATAGGGTGGAGGGGGCATAGGTCACTTTGTCCCAAAAGAACCCGATAAATCCCTAAGAGTTACCCATGTCCCCCGGGTCTTCACTAGCTCCTCGGGTCCCCGGAGACCCCTCGTCTCAGCTCATCTCAGCTTGTCTCGAATCAATTCGGCCAGTCTCGACATGTTTCAACTGATCTCGACGCACCTCGACCAGCCTCGACGTGACTCTCCCCTCTGTGCTAGTAATCATGTGGACTTTAATAACAAAATTCTTCACTCAAGCATATTAGGATAGAAGTGTGGTGGCAGAGGTACCTCGGTGCTCAAAAGAGCCCAACGATTCCCGGAGGGCAGCCCAAGTCCACCGAGTCCCCCGAGCTCCCCGGGTCCCCTCGACTCAGCTCATCTCGGCTTGTCTCGAATCATTTCGGCCAGTCTCGGCTCGTCGTGACCAGCTCGCCTCGCCTCAACATGTTTCGACTGATCTCGACGCACCTCGACCGGCTTCGACGCGACCCTCGCTCTCTGTGCCAGTAATCCGCGCACTGTAATGATTAATTGTTCTACTCAAGCATTTCACATATATATATTTTCTTTGAATGGGTTTTACAGCGTGGGGAGAGTGAAGCAGGGGTCCCAGGGTTCAGAGGGGCCTCAAGCGTGTTGCAAATTTCCTCAAAGGGGTCACAAAGTGTCTCAAGGGTGTAACAAAGGGCCCCGGAAGGGTCCAAGTGGGTCCCCCCAAGTCCTCCTGGTCTTCCAAGTCTCCCGGGTTCCCGAAACCCCCGGGTCCCTCGAGTCCCGCGGGTCCCACGTGTACCTCCCATTCCGGGGTCACCTAGTCTCAACCAGCCTCGGTTCGTCTCGACTCTTCGCCTCGCCAGTCGACTCGTCTCCACTTGCCTCAACCTGCCTCGACTCGCCTCGTCATCTCCACGCACAGTTTCATTCAAGACTTTCACTCTCTAAAATCAACAGCAACATTATTTCACCATTTAGCCATCAAAACGCCTAGCTGTGCTCGGACATTTATTAGACGCCCGAAAGAGTGAAAAACTCTCCCGCCGTAGGTTGGGCCTAGACTAACTAACACACCGAATAGTCCACCTAGGGCTTCTGCGGGCGTCTAACGATACATAATTATATAACTAATCCAAAATTGGTCACCATAAAAAAAGAGCACAGATAATTAATATAGCCCAAGAAATAAGGAATAATAAAATACTAAAACAAAGTGTTAATGATCTATAAAATGAATAACCATCCATCCACCCCGTACCGGGTCTTGGTGTGTGGATGGGCCTATGTGAGTTGGGGAGCTCATATACAGATGAAATAGTATTATTGTATCGCTATAAGTCGATACATAGATATACTCACAGTTCACTCACTCGGTTACACATCGCAGAACCGAGTGAGTGAACTTGTGAGTGACCGGTAACGAACATCTAACTTTTAGCTGAGCATGAGTATCAACTTTTCCGAAACATCGCGAGAAACCGGAGAAATAGCTAAGTATATTTAGATTACTTAATAAATAGGCGGTCCATCCTGATGCACATAGCATTGCGATCAGACATTATGTTTTTATGACGTAATTGGTTGATTATCTGCCTGATACGTTGGGAGGCAAAGGATGTCTGGTTATGTGTGGGTGTGAGTTAGAGGGTATCTGCCATACATGCATATGTGATCCGGGCAGGGAATATTTAAAGCGATGCTGTGCGAGGAGATCCCTGTCTTTATACGTGACGTTAAATTACACGCTTTGCGGAAATACGCAAATAGTGATAATAAATCTCACTGTATTTTCAATATCGGGGATGAAATAGAGTCGTGATAACAAGGTGATAGTGTTGATGCTCTGAGCGAGCTGAAAAATATAGTTTTACGTTGCCAGTTCCGTGTTAATCTTCTCTGCCTGTCCCTGCCTGCGGGCAAGCAATCGAGTGGTACATTTCTGCTTGAAAGAATATACGATTGCGCAATTCCGAATGTCAGCTGGTAGCTTGTTGAAACCCTTTAGAACTGGAACCGTGAAAGCTTCGGCCCATACTCTGTTCTTTTGAACTCGGTGTCAGTGTTATTTTCATTCCGTGTTGATCGTTGATGAGCCGTTTTTCGAGTGGTCAACACAACACCGTTTGAACAGGAAAGCTTGTTCTGAATTTTAAAAACTCGTATTACTTCGCTCAGCTCTAGTCGTTGCTGAATGTTCAGCAACCCGAGTTTTTTTAGAATTGTTGTCACGTGGTCGCTGTTTCTAAAGTTCCCATCGTGAGCTGCTCCTGCAGTGAAGTTTATGCTACGTTGAATGTCTGTGAGTAATGTTTTCGTGCACTTTCCTCATATGGTAGAGCAGTAGTTTAAACGTGAAAAATTAGAGCATTGATTACGAGAAGCCTGGACTTGAAGTCGAGTTGTTTCTTCGTTCGACTGAGAAACATGAGTGTTTTATTCAGTTTGGAACAGAGCTTATCAACATGATGTCCAAAGGTCATATTGTGATCAAACTCCGCTCCCAGACTTTTGACTTTGTTGTCAAGAGGAATTTTTACACCCATGCAATCAACAGCAAAATTCTCGGGAACTCTCCGTGTGTTTGCTTTGGATCCCAGGATAATGCGCTGTGTTTTACTTGTATTATTAACTTTAAGCCTATTTGAGGAATACCAGTCCTTTATGAGGGTCAGCGCTGTTTCTGCATTCGTCTTCAGCTTTTCTAATTCGTTTGCTGGTATAACGAACAACAATTGAAAATCGTCTGCGTATAATGTCATTCTGGCGTTGTCGAGAGGGTTACACAGTTAATGTCGTTGATAAACAAAAGAAAAAGAACCAGTCCGAGAGTCGATCCTTGTGGATCGCCGAAATTTACCGGTCTTGGAGAAGAGGTGATCATTTCCTTTAACACGACAGACCAGACTGAGACCGATGCCTCAGATACCTTTCAAACCATGGTGTTTGGAAGTTCAGTTGTAGCAGTTTTTGCAGCAATATGCCGTCATTTACACTGTCAAATGCTTTTGAAAGGTCTAGCAGCACGTGTAATGATAGACTGTTTTCATCTATAGCTTTGTATACGAGTTCGGAGATTTTCAGTAGCGCGTCTTCAGTAGAAGTCTTCCGGCTGTACACATAATGACAGTCATTGATCAGGTTTGCCTCTTCTAGGTAGTCAAGGAGTTGACGTGCAATGATATTTTCTAGAATTTTTGAAGTTACTGGCATGAGTCTTATGGATCTGTGATTTTAGGGTCGTTTACTTGCTCCTTCTTTTGGATAGCTTTGATTAGTGCTTGTTTCCAATTTTGAGGGAAGGTATTTGTTTGTTCAATGGATGTGTTGATGAGCAGCTGGAGACATGGCAGAATCATTTCTAACCCGTCCTTGAGGTACTGTAATGCTTTTCCTTCGTTCCCACAGTAATTTTCATTTTTAAGTGCATAAATAGCCGTAACAATTTCCAATCTGCATACCGGGCTCGGTGTCCACATTTGGTTCTTCTTGGTGGATGAGTCGTTTTGAGATGGAATTGTGAACCGAGTTGGCTTATGCTTCACCGGGGTTTCGTGAACTACCGAGGAAATTTTGTTGTGTTCGTTCATTACCTCTTCGTAAGTGTGCTTTCCATCGTTAGCTAAAAAACTCATTGAATGATTCTGCTATTTCTATAGGGTTTTCAAAATTTGAAGACTTTTTTGGTTTCTTGTGGGGCACGATGTTTCCTAGAATATTCCAAGTCTGCTTCGAGTTGTTTTTTGCTTTTTCTAATTTAGCAAGTTGCGCATCTCGCTTTGCTTTGCCTACTAGTTTTTTTACGCGTTTTCTCATCGGTTGGCAAACCAATCGCAAGACTTTCAAAACACGCGATTCATCGGTCAAATTCTTGCTATTTGAGTTGGTGTTATTTTTTCAGCATTTTTGTTGGCTAGGCCTTTCAGAAACCTTTGAAAATATTTTGAGTTTTGTGTTTCCCGATTGAGTTCAGGAGTCATCCAGCTGATTGGAGGGCGAGAGTAGTGTATATAGTGCCAAGACGCGGATGTGAAGGAATTAGATAGGCCATCATTAGGGGGTGCCAAGACACGGATGTGAAGGAATTAGATAGGCCATAATTAGGGGGTGCCAAGACGCGGATGTGAAGGGACTAGATAGGCCATAATTAGGGGGTGCAAAGACGCGGATGTGAAGGAATTAGATAGATCATAATTAGGGGGTGTCAAGACGCGGATGTGAAGGAATTAGATAGGCCATAATTAGGAGGTACCAAGACGTGGATGTGAAGGAATTAGATAGGTCATAATTATTGGGTGCCAAGACACGGATGTGGAGGAATTAGATAGGCCATAATTAGGGTCACCTAAACGGGCTACTGAAGGAATAAGGTGGTCTGTGACCACATAGAGACAATTTCTCAAGTGAGCCTCAATTTAGCTATGACAGTTAGCGATTTTTATCTCTGGATGTGCGATCGTTACGAGTTTGAAAGAATATGTCATTTTCCCATTTTAATGTATATAGGTTTATATATTCGTCATGACCTGAAACGTTCTGTAACCACATAGAGACAATTACTCAAGTGAGCCTCAATTTAGCTATGACAGTTAACGATTTTTATCTCTGGATGTGCGATCGTTACGAGTTTGAAAGAATATGTCCTTTTCCCATTTTTAAGTATATATTTTCATGTATTCGTCATGACCTGAAACGTTATGTAACCACATAGAGACAATTACTCAAGTGAGCCTCAATTTAGCTATGACAATTAGCGATTTTATCTCTTGATGTGTGGTCACACAAAGATCTTATCTCGAGATATATGGTCCTCTTGGAGAATAGTTTTTCCATGCGGGGAAAATACAGTTTCCTTACGGTATCTTATTGCTTTCATTTACGATTGCTTACGCTATATATGATTGTATTGGAATATTTCGCACGTTAGGTGCGAACATATTACTATGTTTGTTATTGAATGACTCATTTGAATAGAAATTTTTACTGCTCAATCCTGTTTTAGGATAATCGATGTACTTATGCAAGAAATATGACTATATTTTATATTGCACGATTGATATTATTGATTAAATCCATTCGCTTTGTCGCATTTAACGATAATGATAATGAACGTATCTTAACGATAATGTTAAGAACAAACAGATACGTTCACGTAGTTTTTCAGATGATTTTTTTTCCGTAGACAATGAAACAAGATTTATTTATACATATTTATTAATGAGATACACATTTATGTGGACAATTTTAGGGTTTTGGCACAACATTCACACTTGTTCGAAAGAACATAATACAGGTGGACAGACAATATATA
>SDVV010006960.1:0-18086 GCA_016164225.1 Gammarus roeselii
ATTTGTGTGCCGACAAAATTTGTGTGCCGACAAAATTTGTGTGCCGACAAAATTTGTGTGCCGACAAAATTTGTGTGCCGACAAAATTTGTGTGCCGACAAAATTTGTGTGCCGACAAAATTTGTGTGCCGACAAAATTTGTGTGCCGACAAAATTGATGGGACGCAGGCTGGGCTCACTGAGACCACAAAATCGGCAAGCCTGGGCAATTGCCGACCCCATCTGCGGCTCTAGGGGCAGCGGGTCGCTAATCCACTGCCCAGATGAGCCGCGGCGTAACGAATCTTACCTATAAAATAGGTGCGTAGATGCTGTGGATCAAGTGAGGCGGGGGTGTGCTGTTAGCAGGAGGTCAGTGATTGGTGTGCGTCCACGAAGCAGTGAGCGTCGAATGAATGATGGGGCAGGCCAGACCTCGCTTATATAAGAATATGGGGTTTGGGGGTTCAGCCGGCCTAGACAGCCGAGCGGGAGACGCCACTCCGTACCTAGCCAACATTTAGACCGCCAAGAGCGGGAAAATACCAAGCTGTACCTAGCCGGCATTTAGCGCCGAGCAGTCAGATTTTTTACCTAAAAACTCGAGGACATTTGAGGAACTTGAAAGTTTCGAAATTCCCGAGTAAAGTTAAAAGACACAAAGGTCTAAATCGGTCGAAAACTACGTTGAACTAATATTATCAAGATTCTCTCGTGAATACTTCTCTGTAATGTTTTCTCTTCAAGATTCATTCGAATGAGTAGCAGAAGTGCAATACTAAACCATATGGCTCTTACAAAGTGAAAGAGAATAATTCAATCTTCAGACTGCAACACGTGCAACTTACATACGCAATTGAATACTCAATACACCGCTCATTTGTTCTGAATTTTACAGAAAATCGCCTCGTTGTCCACTCCGGAGTCTGTGCCACCGAACTTCAACGCCGAGCTGAGAGAGTACACGGACCAGGGTTACAGGGTGCTGGCCCTCGCACACAAGCCCATCTCCATGCCCTACCACAAAGTACAAAAGGTTCGTTTGCACTTCCACTTTTTAAGCCCCATTAGCTAACGGCATCAATAAAGACAACACTATCAAATTTGTACATGTGTGAGTTAGCTATGACACTGCTTGTTGAAAGCGTGACATCGTTGGTATAGGATATGGACGTTTAAGGTAGCCGGGTCCAATCTGTTTAAAACTCTGCCACAGCTTCAGTTGCCAGCTGCATGCAGCAACGGCACATGGTAAGACATCGTTGGAATTTTTTCCTATTTTTCAACTACCGAACACCGAATATCAACTTCAAAACTAAAAACAACGCGAGTTTTGTGATTCAGCTATATTATAACATGTAACAAAAACGTAACATCAGTAAGCACTTTGTTCTGTGGGCGAGTATATAAGGTTAAAATGGCGGTGGTGCAGAAAAGAAAAGCTTTTGAGGAGTGGCTGTAGTCTTGATCAGTGATGGCCTGTGACTGTTATTGAGAGAAGAGAAAAAAGGTGAAGCGTGTGGTGAAAAAAGCAAAGAGGAGCGCTGATGATCACAATGGTAGGTGGTCGTGCAAGAATTTTAAGGAGAACAACAAGGTGTTCTGGAAAGAGGGAAAAAGTATTAGAAAGGGAAGACGAAGAAGAAGAATGTGGTGAAAGATGTAAACAGAGGTTTGATCTTAGAGAGAGGTGATGTAGGGAAGAGCTGGGCTGAGTGCGTTGAGGATGTCAGTGAGGCGGACATTGTTGTTGTGTTTGGTGGTGTCCGAATGCCGGTTTTAGGAGTAGGAATAGACGCGGGAATCTCGAAGGAAGAGGGCAAGAAGCGGTAGAGGTGATGAAAGTAAGGAGAGCTCCTGGTTTGGACGGTGTTGCGACTAAGTGCCTAAGGAGGGGTGGAGTAGCGATAGTCAAATGGTTTGTAAGGCTACTGAATCTGTGCTTAGTGTCTGACGTGGTGCAGATTAATTGGCGCATTGCTTCGATGGTTACGCTGTACAAGAGCAAAGAATATGAAAATAAATGCAGCAACTCATGAGGTTTGTGGTGGGCAAAATGTACTGAAGTGTTAATAAAGAGTAGTGGAGATTACGGATGGTGCGATTGACAAGGAACAGTGTAGCTCTAAGAGTTGAAGAGGGTGTGCAGATGAGTTTTTGCGGCGAAACAACTCTGAGAGGTGCCTTGTGAAAGAAAAATATGAGAAAGGGAAAGGATCGATCTAGAAAGCCCCTACGATTGTGTTGGCTGGGAGGCGTTGTGGATGGTGTTTCGTATAGAGCGGGCTTTTTTTTCGAAAACGCTACAGAGTTTTATGTTGGCAGCAGAGCATGTATCTGAGTAGGATGGGAGAAGAAGCTCGTTATGTATCCTTGGCTGTTGAATCTCTCCATGGATGGAGTGGTTATGGAGGTGAACACGAGGGTAATGGGTCGAGGTTTAGAATTGTTAGTAGCAAACGGGCTCACTTGACAGTTGAGTCTATTGCTTTTTGTGATTTGCGGATGATAGGTGCGATTGGCAAGAGAAGTTGTGTAGGCTAGTGTCAGAGTGTGTAAGAAAAGGAAGCTGTGAGTTAACGTGGGTAAAAGTAAATGCGGGTAAAAAACGTGATGAGATGTTTCAGGAACGATGATACGAGCGGAATTAGTTTCCGCCTAAGTGGAGAGTTACTTGAGGAAGGTCAGTGTGTAAAGTACCTAAGCGCTCATTTAGAGAAGACTGGGTTAGTGGAATCAAATGTGTCTTGTGTGAAGGATAGGTGAAAAGTGCAGATTACACTGTAGAGTGTGATAAGCTGTAGGAGGTTGGGCATGGTAGCACATGAGGGGGTTTTATAAGGAGAGTAGTTGTCCCAACTTTGCAGTACGGGGCAGAGACGTTATAGTTGCTGTTGCTGCTACTTATCCTCGGTTTTCCCCCCTATGCATCTGTTAGGTTCACTATCTCTTCTTTTTCTTCTTCAAATCTTCTAAAACTTGTCTCAGACTCCTCCTTAATAACTCTCCTAATAGCCAATGCACACAAACACACACTCACGCACGCACACACAGATACGCACACAGACAAGCACGCTCAATCATACACATACCGATTCTAACTATTCTCCTTTCGTGTGACGTGGTAAATAACAGCCAAGTTGCGCTCTTCTATCATGCAACCTTTTTCTACTACTATTCATTTTTATTTTTCCCATTCCTGCTGTTCTCTTGCATAAAATTCCCTACACCTAGTGTAGATCTCATGCATGGGGTCCACGTTTTCTGTCTCTTCTTCATCTTTCTCCGAAGCAGGTGTTGGAGCGCGTAGCCCGGCACCTTAAGGACTACTGCGAATCCTTGGGGCTCTGAAGCAGGATGTGCAGTGTGTTAATTTTCCTTACTGTCATCCGGGGTGTGCTGGGATCATATGGCCTCAGCACCTTAGGAATTCCTGTACCTCCTGTGGCACCCGTACATACCATAGACGTTCGCCGCGTGAAGGACTTTGACTTTGCGCAGTAGTAAACCTAACTCGAACGTTAAAAGGAGAAGAAAAACAAAGACTAACTTGATGCAGCACAGTTTGTTGGTTTGACATTCGGCGCCAGAAGGACATTGACTCCAGCGCGCTAGAAAGCCTCGTCACTCTAATCTAATTCTATCCCCGTTTTCCACCATCGATGGTGGAAACCGCAGCCAGCGCACGATGTGGAGGGCTAGAACGGAAGGGAGAATGTGAATGTTTAATGTTGAGATAAAATGTTTGAGAGGCATTGCCAAAGTAAATCTTAAATGGGACCAATAGAGACGTTGTTCGAATTAGAACACGGATGGTGAGGAAGTTCGTGAGCAGAGTAGATTCACGTGTTCTCAGGGGGTTCGGGCACATGGTGAGGATGATGGAAGATTGGGGACAAGGGTGATGAAAGCGGTGGTGAGTGGACGTAGGTCTAGAGGGAGATCGAAGTTAGTGTTGGATGGATGTGGTGAAGTAGGTTTCAGGAAGGAGAGACGTATGTGTGGGGGTAGTGAGACAGCGGGCAATTTGGATAGGCGTGAAAGAAGAATGATTGTGAACTGATTAGTTATGACGCGGCCTCAATCGCTTACACCATCCTTGGCCTCTCGTTGAGAAATGAGATGGACGTGGGTGGGTAAGGGCTTTAAATTATGATGCAACAGAATTTAAGCAGTAAAATATACCGGGCTATGCTGCTGACGCTGGTCACGGATCTCACTTTTGACCCGAAAAGTGTGTTGCGGGCTCCTGGCTGGCCTTTTGAACGCTAACAAGCTAAGGTTTGGTGTGTATATATGTGAGTTCATTTGAGATGTTTGTGGTGTAATTTGCCGTAGACCACTCTCCTTCTTAGGAAAGGATTCGGCCTTGCGTCTGTATCTGCGAAAGATCTGCTAATCTCTTGAATAAATCTCTACCCAAGGTTGACCGAGAGGAACTGGAGTGCAATCTGCAGTTCCTCGGCTTACTCGTCTTGGAGAACCGGCTGAAGAAGGAGTCCAGAGATGTGATCCAGCAACTCAAACGAGCCAACATCCGCACGGTCATGGTCACAGGTAAGAATATCTTGATTGTTCTGGAGGATTAATACCAAAATTTCGTGTTCATTTAACCGATACCAAATGTAGTTGGACAGTGGCCATGGCGTTCACTTTCCATCCATAATTATGAATGTCCTCTTATCTTTTTGATCATTGTCAGACGGTGTTATGAGATTTTTTTTGGGGAAAAAAACTACTCGATCAATATTTTTTATTATCCCAGTCTAGACTTCTTCAATAATACGTTTAGAAATTTGAAAGCTCTTTCAACCCTTGCTTTTCAATAAAAAAATGAATGATAATTATATAAATTTTTCTTACCAACCAAAGCTTTAATAGATTATTGTTTTTCTCATTGTGCTAATTTTCCATTTAACTTTATACTGCATCCCCATTAGAGATTTTCCCGCAAGGGCCCTGGGTTTAACTACATGCTAGGTTAGTTAGTCTAGTCCACCTCTCCCTAGGCATCTGTTGAGGTCACGGGCCGCACGAAGTCACTGTTCAACTGGATGGGTCAGCGAGCTAGCAAGCCTAGTCACTTTAATCCATCCAGTCCAGTTCAACATATGGTAGAGGACTGAGTGCTCCCTCGGGTGCAATATTGTCCAGTTCAACCTATGGTAAAGGACTGAGTGCTCCCCCGGGCGCAATGTTGCCCAGTTCAACCTATAATAGTGGTCTGAGTGCTCCTCCGGGTGCAATATTGCCCATTTCAACCTATGATAGGGATCTGAGTGCTCCCCCGGGCGCAATATTGCCCAGCTCAACCCATGATAGTGGTCTGAGCGCTCCCCCGGGCGCGAGATTGCCCAGTTCATCCTACGATAGTGGTCTGAGTGCTCCCCCGGGCGCAATATTTCCCAGTTCAACCTATGATAGTGGTCTGAGTGCTCCCCCGGGCGCAATATTGTAACATCTCGATCTAGGCGAGGTTGTGGTGCACTTTTCTTTTGTAACCTTTTCTCCGATTCCCTTCATTTTTTCGCATTCTTCCTGTTCACATGCTTTACCTTCCCTACACTGAGTATAAATCTTGTGCGTTGGAACCCGTCTGCTATGTCATTTATCGGTGCTCGGTAAGCTCTTCCGCATCTGAAATCTTATCACCAGAGATTGTAAAACTTGTTTCCGGCATCAGGAGACAACCTGCTGACGGCGCTGAGCGTGGGGCGCGAGTGCGCTCTGGTCAGTCCGCTGGACACAGTGCTTGAAGTGCACCAGACATCGCAAGGGGCACTCTGCTTCGAGCCGACCACACCCCCAAAGGTGCGCTTCTTGTACAATGATCTGTATAAAAAATATTTCAGCGCCTTATTTTATTATGTAACCGTATCTATAATTCCCGCAGCTTTACAGCGCTGTGGCCTTTAGACCTAATGCTTCTAAATCACCTCGCTATCTCGGCGAAGATTTTAATAAGTTCATGATCCAGGATGCACCTACCTATGCCGGCTCTTCACCACTAACCCTCTTGCGCTATCAGTCCACAAATAGTACTATCTGAACCAACTTAACCTTCACAATGTGTGCTCTATTTATTTTAGTGTGATATAGTAGGCGTTGATTTCTGTAATATCTCCTCTGGTTCCATCAACTAGGGTTGTTTAACATCAACAGCCCTTTCCTTACCTTTGGCATGGTTTTCAACGTATTAACCTCTACCGCCATTACCAGATATCGCTTGTGATGAGGGGCTGTCGTCGGGGTTGGCGGTAGCGACTGGGCGTCCAACCAGGGGTGGGAACTTCCTGAATTCCCGCCAGGCTCTTCTTTTCTTCCCCTTTCACTAGCAAGCCTTTCCCCACCTTCCTGTATTTACAAAACTCATAGTTACCTCATCTTCTAATTAGTTCACGTTGTCTTAACTTACATCCCTTTTGACCTCTCTCCCAATAGTTGTCGCGTACTGGTCCTACATTTTCTCCTGTCCTTTAGCTCATAACACCAAAGTTGCGATCTTTCTTTCATGTGAACTGTTTCTACTCCTAATTTTTCTTTTTCTCATTCACGCTGCTCTCATTCGTGAAATTCCCTAACCTGAGTGTAGCTCTCGTGTCCTGTCTTTCCCTCATCTTCCCCTCAAAAGGGTGTTGGGGCGCGTAGCCCCGGCACCTTATCATGACTGCGAATCCTTGGGGCTCTGGAGTAAGGTAGGTTTAGTGATATTGCTCCTTGCTGCCACCCTGGGAGTGCTGGGACCATATGGCATCAGCACCTTAGGAGTTACTTTACCTCCTTTGGCACCCGTGTATATCTTTGACCTTCTCAGCGTAAAGGATATTGACTTAACGCAGTAGTGAACCCAATCAAAGTAATCTTAAATGTGTCTTTAGCTTGATGCAGCGCTAATTACTGGTTTGGCGTTCAGTGCCAGCAGGACGCCGACTCAAGCGCTTTTGAAAACCATTTAATCTCCCTTAGGCTCGACTTGATTTTGTTATCCTCTCTAAGCTTTGTTTGTATCCCCATCATAAAGACCGTATTTGTTGTCAACCATTTTATTTTTGACCGATCAAATGTCTGTCATGTGCATCTGCTTCAAATATTCGAGAGCATCCGAGGAGGCGGACGTGAGGTCAAGGCTGCTTGTACGCTTCCAAAAACGGTTTTTGACATGGAGAGACCTGCCCGGATAATATATGAAACTAAGTAGTTGATTCTCTCCCCGACTCTAGTCCGTAACATTTCCAGATGAAATGTGCAAGCACATAAGCGTTTGATTTCCAGTACATATGTTTTCTAACATATTATTATAACCGATATAGGATCATTCTTTGAGTAGAATGCAACCGGTTGTGTTCACGTGTTCAAGTCTTAACCGGAACTTTGCTGTTATTCTCCATTTAATCAAATTGTGAGCTGCGAGTCTGTAGATCCAGGCCTTGCCAAGTAAGTAATCCAGAATATACAGTAGATGGTCCATATATATTTTGCATTCGGTCACACGGTATATAAAACATGACTTCGTCTTTTTTCAATTTGTACGCCATTCACGAATTTTTGGAGCACCTAATCACATTATAAAAGCAGTGATAAAAGATGACCGGTGATGCGGGTATAAATTGAGATTTTTTAAGAATATATTTCAGTGTCTTAGGAAGTCTGCAGCATTTTGATGCCCCGCGATTAAGTCTGTTTTGTTTTGCACGATTATTATTGTTTAACGTGATCAGGTCTGTTGATCGGGTGTAGACGCGGCCTTAATGTATTTCCTGTCAGCAACCAATACTAAGTATTATAACCTATTGACGGGTTTTCTTCTACTGCCTTACTACCTTCATGACTTCACTACGCTAGTAACCCTAGTTACTCTAATCTGTTACTCCGACACGCTTGTTACCCTAATCACTCTGATACAAATCTACCATCTTGATTATCTCGCGTTGATAGTAACCCTGGTCCCTCCAATACGCTTCCTTATTGATTCCATGGCGCTAGTAGCTAACCCTGATCAACCTGAAACAGCTTCTGCCCTCTTGATTCCGGCACGCTAGTCATTCTAGTACTCAACGTTTTTATGTATGACTCCGCCCTGCTGGTAGACCTAATTACACTCATTTACTGCCTTCAGGAAGTGGCCGACCAGTCTATTGACGGCAGCGTGACCGTTGATATTGATCACGGAAAAAGTGACCACACTTTGCTGGCTATCGACGGCAAAAACTGGGCGGCCATCCAAGAGCACCACCCAAACCTGCTGGAGAAGGTGCTTGTCCGGGGCGTCGTGTTCGCGCGCATGAACCCCGAGCAGAAACAGCAGCTAATCACCCAACTGCAGGAGCTTGGCTACTACGTTGGTAAGTGAAAATGACCGACACGTAACGAAGAACTCGAACTGAGTTGCTCTTCTTCAGCACAAATTGTTCGCACTTCTAGTATCAGCGTTTACACAGCTGGATTGTAGCTTTTCAAATATGAGGGATTGTAAGCTTGGAACACTGATAAATTTTTAGCATAGTGTTCGTTTCCTTTTTCCTTCAGGATTTAAGTTTTCTCGCTGTATTTCAATTGGTTTTCCAATGTTTTCTTTCCATTATTATAGTGATATACCAGTAAGCTTCCCCGAAATGAGTCCGTTGTTTACAAACGATGTGATGCCACCTTTAATACGTTCTTTGATAAAACCTTTTTGTCTTTCAAAACCATCCTCAGTATACTCGGATATTCAAGGCAAAGACATCAAAAGGGTTTCGTTAATTTCTGTGTTCTTACCATGTCATAAATATTTCTCATCTCTCTTGAGTTGATTCTTGCCTAACCTCTTCAGGTATGTGCGGAGATGGTGCTAACGACTGTGGTGCTCTCAAAGCTGCGCACGCTGGCATCTCTCTCTCCGAAGCCGAGGCTTCTGTGGCCTCTCCCTTCACTTCAAAAGATCCCAACATCTCATGCGTTCCCAACCTAATCCGAGAAGGACGTACGGCCTTGGTAACCAGCTTTGGTGTGTTCAAGTACATGGCGGCCTACTCTCTGACGCAGTTTATGTCCACCATGATTCTCTACTCCATAGACAGTAACCTTACGGACTTCCAGTTCTTGTACATTGATCTCTTTCTGATAACCGTGTTTGCCGTGTTTTTTGGAAGGACTGAGTCCTACAGAGGCAATCTCCACCCGACGTCTCCGCCCGCTGCCCTCATGTCACTGACGCCAATCTTGTCGCTGCTGCTCCACATTGTACTGGTAATTGTCTTTCAAACATTATGCTTCTTCTACGTTCAGGAGCAGCCGTGGTATGTGCCATTCAACGCAACCAATAGCGACGAAATTCTTGGCGGCCATGAGAATTACACTGTCTTCTCAATATCTCTGTTTCAGTACATAGTTCTAGCGGTAGCTTTCTCCAGAGGCCCTCCTTACAGGCAGCCATTATACACTAACAAATTACTCTGTGGTTCCCTAATCGTGGCGACACTCGTGAGTTTCTACATCATTCTCTGGCCGGCCGAATGGGTCATTGACCTGTTCGAATTAGTCATGCCGCCAGCAGATGACTCTGATGCCATGTTCTTTAGGTACCAGCTCGCAATGTTTGCTCTGCTCTATGCTTTATTAGCAATCATTGTGGAGTACTTCATTGTAGACTTCCTCATCTACCAAACACTGCGCCCCAAGTTGCACAACGCAAAGAAGTCTAAGAAAAAGTACATAAATATCGAATATAAGTTGTCCGAGGACAAGCTTTGGCCTCCGTCTCTTATTACTTCTCTGAAACACACTGAAGAGACGACCTGGAATCAGAACCACACTCTCGACGCCAACGGGCTGACTGATAAGCTTCACCATCCGACGACGGAAGCGACTTCCTTGAAGCGTTCTTCTGAAGCTATGATCCAGTATCAGTCCTCTCTGTGACTAAGCCGAGCCAACGCAAGGCATTTGCGACTCGGAAAAACTGCTTCTTGGTCATACAGAAGATATTTTAATAGATATAAACGGTTTAGTTTCATTCCTGATTTTAACTATTTTTCTATTCTTTTGTAGATTTTTACTCATTATGTTACACACTTAGGTAATGTTTGATGAATAGATGATGAGTTGCGCACTTCTTTTGACGTATTGACCTTAGACGGGAAAACGAGTTCTCGTTACTTTGTTTTCAAAGTAAATATCACGCACAAAGGGGGACGAATATTTTTTGAAACGATTTCCCCACAACAAAGAACCTACCATACTCATGATTAGGCTTAGGGGGAAATAAGGCCCAAATTAAATCAAACCCACAACAAACCCATTGTGTGACTATTAGTGACTATAAGTGACTATTAGTGACGCTCTGCTGCATTTACATTGAAATCGTTCCTGTAAAGTTTTTTCTATTCAAATATATTCTGATGAGATTGCTAAACATTACTATAAAAGGCAGCAATTTTGCAAGTGATAGTCCACTTCTGGGAACATGTCGTAAACAAGTTTCGTGAACGATAAATTCTATATGATGTTCTTTGTATTGTTGTTCTCATCTTGATCATTGTCAGTGTTACCCAAATATTGTAATATTTGTTGTTACCAGTTCATCTTCATATCCTGACCGATTTACAAATGTTAAAAGTTACCTCAATTTATGCTGCATCAGAGAAATTGATAGCGGCTTCTGTTAAGAGTTAGGCTACCACATACAATTTCCATGAAAAAAACACGCAAAAGTAGATGTTCAGGCAGATTCCTGTTTTTTGACCCTGATTGCATGGCGAGTTGTGTTCATTTGATCTGAGTCAAATAAACATACGCTTTTTTCTGTATCAAGGTCACGTCAACGTGCTTCATCCGTTTGTGTTCAGGGCTCCTATCCATCCTCAGAGTGTGATTGAGGGGCGGTCTTCATAAGAGAATGGAAGCTCCTCCCCTCGTCACAGAGAAAGCTGTTTTCGCTTCCTTCTCTTGTCGAAAGCTGAGCTGCCTCCTGCTACCTTCCCATGTTAGAGCCACGGTAGTGAAACTGTCATTCACTTGGTGTGCTCTGAACAGCAGCTCTGAATAATTTTCAAATGATGAATACTTATTTTTGTTATTGGCCATAGTACTTATGATAAACAGAGTTTCGTTTGAAATTTATGATGTGTCTCTAACGCATATCACTGTATGCTAAGATTGTTTACCATTCAGAGGTTGCAATTTTACCACTCTTCTCTTTCCTCTCGTGAATGACAATCTACTGCTAACCTTTCCAATTGAGTGCGTGCGGCATCCATTGCTTACTGAACAAGAGTTACGTAACCCATTCACTAATCGCTCTTTGCTTTTCTAAAGATAAGATTGAAATATTATTTTGATGAAGCTCGTTTTTGAATTTCCTGCAGATGAATTATCTGTACGCGCTTGGTAGATATTTCTAAGTATTTGAACAGGTTACTGTCACTTCTCGTATTTACTAGAGCCTGTTCTTTGTCACTGTATAAAGTCTGAAGAGCTAAAGAGTATCGATCGCTTTCATTGTTTCATTGAGCCGTAAGCGTATCGCGGTTGTAGCCATCATGCTTCAGAAAGAGTGGTAATCAATTGAATATTAGTCAAAAAAAATTGTTTCGGTGATGAATTGGTGAATAAATAGTTGTACTGTTCCTAATGCCAGATAATACAAAGCCTGCCTTCGTCGGTGTGAGAGAATTTGAACTCTAAGCCAATGCAGTCATATTTGTGCCGGTCGTGTTGAAGAGGTTCCATTGCTTGGTGTTCACCCTCACTTCCTAGAGTAATCTCTCACAACACCCTTGCCCGTCTATTTCAACTATTTCCCGACCTTTAATATATAAAATATTACTCACACTTATGCAACGAGGCCTATTTGGCTTCGTTATCCTGAAAGGGTGTAGAGTCTACTTTAAGAGAACGATAGGTTCATTCACGTGGCGCCGATCTGCAATCGCTGTCTGCACAGAATATCTTGCCGCCACGAGCGATTTGAGACGCTAACTTCAGTGCCCCAATAAGCAAACGTACAAGCAATTATAGCACCATGTCTGGCAGCTAGACATTCGTTGCTAGGGTAGGTACGGGTGAACAATCTGACGTCTCATTGTAAATTGTTTTCTGAATTTCTAACCTACGTCCTAATTAGTATTAATAAATTAGGTTATCTAATCATACAACAGCTAACAGACTATGGTGGGAGACTCTGTGCAGTGTATTCTAATCTTAGTTAGCTGGAAGCATCCGCTTACTAGCTAGCAACGGGGGTACATATTTACATGTTTTCAGTTACTAAATCTCCCTGGGTCAGGCAGGACTAAGTGTCGACATTTAAAACTCCCTATCACAATACATTTTAGTCACCCACTAGGAACCTGGACTGAGAACCAAGTTAGATTTCGTATTGCCCTTCCATGCGTCGTTCAACTCCCTATCACAATACATTTTAGTCACCCACTAGGAACCTGGACTGAGAACCAAGTTAGTTAGATGTCGTATTGCCCTTCCATGCGTCGTTTCTCAACATTCTCGACAAGCTCCTGCAAGCAAACTATGGTAAGACTAGAAGAAAGATTCACAAGCAAGGAAGCAACGTTGCATGCTCCTTTGACTGTATTTAAAACTGCGAATGTTTCGCCATGCTCATAGTCTGGGATCAGTTTATATTGGCCCAGGTGGTTGACTGATCCAGCTCACCCTCCCAGGTATTCATGGGCGCTCCCTGATTTCTATTCAACGTTCTATGTGCTCTGCTGATAACAATAAATGATTTCCAAATCAAACTTACAGGTAGAATATCTTCAACTTGACGGAAAACAGACTCAGTGCATGCTGTCTTGAATTTAGAAAAACGACAATGTATGCCAAACTTTTGCTAGGGACTGTATGTTACTTTGTTACTTGAAATGCACCAGCCTAACTACACCGAACGTTCCTACATTTGTATAATAGAAATTATAGTTTTTATTTAAAATTGTGATGAATACAATAATAAACTCTGAATTGCAAGTGAAAATTAATTGTAGAAAGTTTTTAATGCAATGATATTTTTGTTCGGTTCCAGACCTTCAGGTATAAATCATAAGTATCGGAATGAAACATACATTTGCTCGGCCGACTGTTCCACCACCGTAAACTACCTGTACTCAAGCAGCAGAAGATGGCTCGCATGCAAAAAAAATCCTTCAACATCTTAGCATGAAAGCATCATAGTACTAGTTGCTTCGTGTATGCTACAACATCATAACTTGATAGAATCATAGTACTAGTGACTTTGTGCCTGTTACATCATCTTAGCATGATAGGCATCATAGTACTAGTGGCTTCGTGTATACTACATCATCTTAGCTTGATAGCATCATAGTACTAGAGGCTTTGTGTCTGCTACAACATCTTAGCATGATAGGCATCATAGTATTAGTGGCTACGTGTATACTGCATCATCTTAGCTTGATAGCATCATAGTAGTACTGGCTTCGTGTATACTACATCATCTAGCTTGATAGTATCATAGTACTAGAGGCTTTGTGTCTGCTACAACATCTTAGCATGATAGCATCATAGTATTACTGGCTTCGTGTAGTTGTTGACATGTTTTGCACCTTGTATTCGATTGCAATTCCATTATTCCGACGTTGTGGCGCGCGTGTCTCCTTGCATGTTGTGGCCTGCTGTAGAGATTCGTCGATGAAACGTTTACAGTACAGGTGTTATAGTTGCACAGGAGAGCTTGTACGTTGTATCCCTAACTGTCCAGCGTGTGCGTATTAACATGTTGCCTGTAACCTGTGCAAACACAGTCGTGCATAGTACTCTTTAGCCAGACCACAAACTCTGTTGTACATGCTGCCATTCTAAGTGGTGACGCCTCTAGCGCTGTCTTGTACATGGTGACCTATATCCGCCACCGAACTCAGTCGGAAACGTGCCACTCTCATGATACAAGACATTGAGGCATCTGGTGATCAATTCACTTCGTTTTATGAACAAAACTCCCTGCCACTATCCAGCACCGAGGAGCTTCAGTGATCCTGAACTGAGCCTTCCTTTTAAGTCAAAACAGAAGTTTGATTGTTTTTTTATTCTAATACAGCTAATTTCAAACCTGAAAACATTTGACTCCGAAAGAAGAGGACTTGATCTAAGTACGACTCTTCTTCACCGAACAGGTCCCTCATCTATAACTTGATCTCGTCTCGTATGAAGACGCTACAAATTGTTATCGTTGATTGTAACGTTCGTCATCCTTGACTGTCATTGTTGTCGTTGACTCACTTGTTGTCGTTGATTACCACTTGTTCTGTTTGACTACGAACCAGTTGTCCTCTTTGACTACCATTATGTAATATATAGAGTGCTGAAGGACTCTTCTGCCTTGACTACGAACCAGTGCTCCTCTTTGACTACCATTATGTAAAACATAGTGTGCTGAAGAACTCTTCTGCCTGAAATGACTGTCGCTGTGTAATTTGCTGAATGACTGCAATGCTACTAAGGTATTCTATAACTATAGAAGTATTCACCCCTTCAACTTGCGATGGGTTTACAGTGTTTGAATCCCAACCAAATAAACAATTCATCATCTCGTGTCTATGTTTGGTTTCAACAGATGAATAATAACTGAAGGAAATACAATTCAAAACTAATTGTTCTGTTTTCAGTGTTGTCAACGCAGATGCGAGTTGCTTCTTGCCCGTCTCACTCAAAGACTTCAGCATCAATGAACAATCAGCAGATAAACTTTGGCAATTGTATTCTGCAAGCCAGAAACCGCAGTCACCCTAATTTAAATCCTAACAACTAATCCGTTGTTGTTTATCGATGTGTACGTGAGTGAAAAGCTGTCATTGTCGGTAGTGGCAAGTTGCATCGGTGTTGTCTTGCCTAGTGGTGCTTCTATCACTTCTGCTTCAATGTTCGTTGTAGAGAATTATGTCATTCTGTACACTGTAACCATTTTTATTGGTCGAAATTCACTGTTGTGTAAGATTTGACTACAGACCCATTCACACATGCGATATCTGCTAACACATTGCTAAACCATCCTATACATGACATTTGTTGAATGTAAAAATCTCTGGCAATATGAAATTAACTGTTACCATCGTTATTTTATTGTTATACATAATGTACATAGATTGGACTTCATCAGTTATTTTGTTCTCGGGGGGAATGTTCATCAATATGATTCGCTGTAACTATACTAGGGGGATGTTTCCGTGACAAGGGGCAGTGTACGCGTTCACGACGTAACGCGATCAGGCCGCTCGAGCGGTCTGGAACGAGTTCCTAAATTTTCGTGGCAGGGAACGGATGAGCTCAAATCGTGAACGTGTTTCAGAAAAGATGGAGTCGCACAATGGCATTTTAAGTCTTTTTTTTCCTGGTAATATCACTGTTACGTTCCTGTTTTTTACGTTTTCTGAGGCTATTGTTGTCATAAATTTGCTTCCCGGCCACCGCAACTGATATAAGACAGTTCTGTGGTTTACGTTTCAGACGCAATCTAATTTATTTTCCAGTATTTTGATAAAATGCACTAGAATGTATAATAAATGCACCGTTACGTTTCATAATAAAGAAATAAAGAAATTTGCTAGCATTTCGTTCCATGGTTTGCACTGGCTATGAATACTCCGGACATATCATGGATGGGATACATAAGACTGTCGACTGTTCTGTGATTATTTACTCATTTATGAAAGGCCACTGACTATGTCTTACCAATACACTAGTGTTTTGTTTTCATCGAGGAATTGTTGAAATAGCCTGGCAACTGTTCTATTCCATGATTCCTGATCACAGCGATCAGTGCTGCCACTGATCTGATTACAGCAATCAGTGCTGCCACTGATCTGATCACAGCGATCAGTGCTGCCACTGATCTGATCACAGCGATCAGTGCTGCCACTGACCTGATCACAGCAATCAGTGCTGCCACTGATCTGATCACAGCAATCAGTGCTGCCACTGATCTGATCACAGCAATCAGTGCTGCCACTGACCTGATCACAGCGATCAGTGCTGCCACTGACCTGATTACAGCAATCAGTGCTGCCACTGATCTGATCACAGCAATCAGTGCTGCCACTGATCTGATCACAGCGATCAGTGCTGCCACTGATCTGATCACAGCGATCAGTGCTGCCACTGACCTGATCACAACGATCAGTGCTGCCACTGACCTGATCACAGCGATCAGTGCTGCCACTGATCTGATCACAGCGATCAGTGCTGCCACTGATTTGATCACAGCGATCAGTGCTGCCACTTATCTGATCACAGCGATCAGTGCTGCCACTGATCTGATCACAGCGATCAGTGCTGCCACTGACCTGATCACAGCGATCAGTGCTGCCAGTGACCTGATCACAGCGATCAGTGCTGCCAGTGACCTGATCACAGCGATCAGTGCTGCCAGCGACCTGATCACAGCGATCAGTGCTGTCTCTGACCTGATCACAGCGATCAGTGCTGTCACTGATCTGATTACAGTGATCAGTGCTGCCACTGACCTGAACACAGCGATCAGTGCTGCCACTGACCTGATCACAGCGATCAGTGCTGCCACTGACCTGATCACAGCGATCAATGCTGCCACTGACCTGATCACAGCGATCAATGCTGCCACTGACCTGATCACAGCGATCAATGCTGCCACTGACCTGATCACAGCGATCAGTGCTGCCACTGACCTGATTACGTGTGTGGGCCCGTTAATTAAGACGCAGCAAGGGTACACCAACGGACGCTGTCGGGCCTTGCTGCCGACTCTGATCTCGAACCTCACACCTGACCCGAAGTGTTTGGTGCGGGCTCTTGGCCGGACTCGTTAGCAATGAAGAACTAAGTTATTGGATGTGTGAGTGCTTGAGGAATTTGAGGTGTGTCTTGTCGTCGGTCATCCCCGTTCTGGGGATTAAATCTTACGTCTGTATCTGTATATTTTAAAAGGTTTACTGTATATTTCATTGACAGATTCCGGTAGATTCCTACGTTTGTCTCCAATCAATCAATACTTCGTTTTGAGAAAGAGATTGTGTAAACTTCACAGCCAGGGCACACATATTTGGGAACAAAATTACAATGACAGTGGAATAAATTACAATTTCTTATTTATTTAATAATATATAAAACGTAGCGTGCCTGTGTATTACTCTGCAACACTTATTGAAGTGCAGCAACCATGTGCAAATATATTGAAATATACTACTGGGGGACAACCACGGCGTTTTGTTTGATTATTCCACGTCTCTTCGAACGGTCTATTTAGAAAAACATTGTTGGATGGTCTCGCTCTAGAATGGTGATATAAGAAAGCCCTCTGCACTTGCTTATCTTCAAACCAAATAGAAGTAAGTCATGTCATGAGGAACCTATAACATACGTCATCTTATTATTACCAAACTTATCAAACAACTTCACCTGGGGCCGACATTAACAGTGATTGGTTCAAAGTACCCGCTATACCAAATCTTCATGTCGGTTCGAGACGTTCTCGTGCCTATGATACGAATGACAGCCACCTAGTTTTTCTTCACATAAAAGTGTACATCCCCAATCAGATTCTGCGAATGGTTGAACGATCAATTAGGAGTATATTATTGTACTGTTAAGGGCGTCTCCTATGTCGTTCTAATTTAGTTTGGAGGTGCGAAGCTCTTGCTGTGGATATTTTTTACACGGAAATACGCTTAAATTGTTACTGAATAAGCTTCGTGAGTTTACAAATCATGTGTATGAAGGATTTCGGAATCTATTTTTAGCATTAAACGTAAAGATTGAGCAACTATAATTTTATTACGGTTTCATTTGCCTTGTAGCCGGGGCCTTAGAATCGTGCTACCGTATCCACCGCGTGTCGTAGAAGGCGACTAAAGGGGCGCCCCGTAGCCGGGAGTAGAATCGCGCTACCGCAACCCCCAGCGTGTCGGAGACGACAAAACGGGCGGAGCGAAGGGGCTAGGAATCCCGTTCTCTGTAAAAACCTTTCCTCGAAGACGGCAAGACGAGCGGGGGGGAGGAGAGGCACACGCCTCTCCAAACCCTATTGTTAGGGTCGCTGGATGTGCGTGGCTGTAGTACGAGTGATGTAAAGAGGAGGGAGATTGGCGAGATGTTTGTGAGGAGGAAGTTAGATGTGTTGGCGCTGA
>SDVV010006961.1:0-18086 GCA_016164225.1 Gammarus roeselii
GCACCATTTACCGTCATGATCTTCCCTTAGTGTCGACCTTAATGGGGATCTGCACCATTTACCGTCATGATCTTCCCTTAGTGTCGACCTTAATGGGGGTCTGCACCATTTACCGTCATGATCTTCCCTTAGTGTCGACCTTAATGGGGATCTGCACCATTTACCGTCATGATCTTCCCTTAGTGTCGACCTTAATGGTGCATAAATGGCCTGGACGTGATGAACTAGGCTTTGCTTATGCCACCATCACACGCCGTGTGTTGTTGTTCATCATCACCACCTCGTCTATAACTGCTGTTCATCATCACCATCTCGTCATTAACTGCTGTTCGTCATCACCACCTCGTCTATAAGTGGCTGCAATCACGGTGCAGCGTCCAAGTTCTGTCCACCTGTTGGTACCGAATCGGTTCTCGCTGCTATCCTGTCAAAACCCTTACGCAATGCGGTCTGTGCATTTATGGCTGCTGTTATCGTCCTGGAGCGCGCCACTAATACCTGCATGATGCGGGCATCGTTTTAATAATAGTTAATGAAATTTTACGATACTCTTTTAAACCTGACCGGCTCTGCGACATGGAATTATGTTCCTTCTGCATTTATTATACCTAGTTTCGCTAAAGGTGTGCACAGTTTTAGCTCAGCAGATGTCTTAGTATACGCGCAAACAAATCTGCATCAGCCAATCAAGGCTGACCTCGCAATACCTGCAGCTGATCGAGGGTGAACACGGCAGAGGTCGTACACGTGTTCAGCGTGCCCATTCACTTGTATTCTAATGATGACCTGGTCTGACGTGACAAAGACATGTTAACATCGTGACAAGGCCGCCAGCCTCTTTAGCCTCACAGACATGCCTAAGCTGCCCTGGCAGCCGTCACAAAAACAGACAGGAACAGGCAGGCTCCTCACTCAGAGCTGTCAGCAGTCGTCCGTCTCGAGAAGACAGACAGTGATAACGTTTGACTTACTGAAAGCAGTTAAAGCGAAGATGTTGGCGTTTCAAGTAGTGTTGTGTTGGTGGCAGTAGTGAGTGTGAAGTCGTGGCCGAGAGACGTCTTCAAGGATTCAATGATATAGAGTGAAGTGCGCGCTATTTTAATTCGGTCCGGAAAAGGCGTTGAATCGATTGCGTGTTGATGAGGCTGTGAATACATATATTGACCTGTAAGCGAGACAGGCTAAAGAACGTCTAACATTGTTCAGCCCGACAAGTTGAAAAGAGCCTTTCTCACTGTTCTCTACTCCATTTTTCAATCAACTAACTGTCCTTCTCTGAACGTCTCAGCCTGGAAGTTGCATTGTTGTCCCTGAGATGTTACACACCACCCCAACATTCCAACCTTGTCCCACACCTCAAGCTTTCATAGTCTCCCTTGTGTTGCTAGCCTTGGTGTCTCCAATACTCGTCATTCCTGCCATGCACTTCATTCCTGCCATGCACGCCATTCCTGCCATGCACGCCATTCCTGCAATACACGTCACCCTGAGCCGTCCCACGTGTCGTCATCTGTCTGTGACAGGGCCGCATCGCTCGTCTCCTGTTGAGGTGTCGCCAGAATCAGCTGATGGCACCGACACGCCTCCTTCTCTACGCAGCGTGTCACTCCTGTCATAGCCGCCACTTAGTGAAGTGTCACTCAGCAGCAGACGGTAGTGTCGAGCAAGCGTGACCCGGTGTGCTGATGTTGGAGGTGGTAGTATAGCAGCTGCGGTGCTCTCTTGTAAAGGTCACGGCTGTCTGATGGCGCGATGCACCTGCCCCGACATGAAGTATAGAAGGCCTTTATGTCGCAATGCACCGAGACTGGATAAATTATAGGCGTGTCATTGATAAGAACATTTTTGCACGTCTCTTCAGAAGCATCTTCTTGTTGGAGATGAAATGAGGAAAATTTTACTGACTCCAGCTTATTTACGCCAATTTGCTTCTCTTACGAGACTTATGACGGTATAATTTTGACGGATACGGGGTGTCATGGCTTGATCCGTGACACTCGTGCGCATCAGACGCTCCTCGAGAGAGAGGAAATCGCGTCTGATGGATGTCACCCCACACACCGATGCCTGTTATGGCAGTAAAGGGAAGCACGGTTCACTCTACGGGCAATGCTGCCAGAGTTATAGTACCTCTGCCAGCCTTGGGTCGTGGTTAGAAACAGTCTCGTAGCGTGGGGTGTTTGCCTCGTAGCGTGGGGTGTTTGCCTCGTAGCGTGGGGTGTTTGTCTCGTAGTAGGGTGCTTGTCTCGTAGCGTGGGGTGTTTGTTACCAATGTCTGCCACCGTTACTGATGGATGCTTGTTGCTGCCACATTCGTGTTGACGAGGAAGAACCAACTCAGCCTCGAGTCACGAATCAATGTTTTGCTGGAGTAACCACTTCATTTGGTAATTAGTTGAAAGCAACTATTAGCAAGTAAATAATGACCTTGCGACCTACCAAACATTCGTGGGTTTGTGGTCTATTGTCTTGTGAGGTGTATTTGGGTGCTGAAGGAACCTCGTTTCTAACTGCCCCGACGTGCTGTAGCCCGTGTAACAGGGAGCTAGAATCTGTGTTCTTCCGACCTGGCGCGATGGTGCTGCCGTGCTCGAAAGCTATCATCCAATTACGGCACGGAGAGCAAATCACAATAACACAATTCTGCATTACGACGTCCACATTCTCTGACAATACCTTTTATTCTCATTACTACATTTATAACTGCTATTATTATGTTTTATTTAGAATCAAATTGTTTCAAGATTTTTCGTGATTCTGATGTTCCTAATTTTTATTTTTTAGGTTTGCATATTGTTACACATGGACCTCTTTATTGCTGCCAACTCACCCATCCACATAGTAAACTCGCTCTCGAGGATTTTATTCGGTTTATTCGTAGCATGTTGGGTTTTAGTTGCTTTTGTCATTTATTACTACATTGTTTTATTTGTTTTTGTCATTCATTACTACATTATTTTAGTTGATTTTGTCATTTATTACTACATTATATCCGTTAGTTCTGTCATTTATTACATTTATTTACTTCCTTTACTATCTTTCAATTTTTTGTTAGATGGAAATTTAATGACCTTGTCTCTATTAATAATACTGAGTTTTGTCTTGTATCTCTAAATGTTAATTTGTTTTCTAATTGTTTTCTTTTGTTTCGTTTGTTTCAGGTGAGTGTAAGAAACTGTTCGCAGATCTTCTTCGCTTCGTTCACATTTGGTTGAGTATTCTGTGCCTAGTTTTAATTAACACTCCAATAATGGACAGAAACATTTTATTATACCACTATGGAGATGAAAATATTTTGTTTGATTATTAATGAAACAATGAACTATATATATTTGTACGTTATATTTGTAGCATATTAAGGATATCTCTACCCACATACCTCTTATATTCTCGATGCTGCGTCAATTCTTGCTATGGGGAGATGAGTTCATTGATGTGTGTAGGTCGCTCGAAGGCTAACTCGATGTGCAGGTCAACCTCACTCCGGCTACGTTTCTTACTCAGTATCGTAGGCCACCTTCGGAAGAGACCTCAGTTTATCTAGATTGCAAGTCACTCCGATGTTTTCGGCTGATCTTCTCCCAAAATAGGCCGCCTTTAATGTTCCGAAATTTGCAATGCTGTCTAGGAAGAGAGCCTATTTCAGCTATCCCATTTGACCTCATAAAATCCTCTCCTCAATTGAGGTTTTGTTTCTGAAGCTCAAACCAATTACTAAGAGCTACTTGTATCTCCCGACTTGGATTAACACCTGGTAAATTTGGCGCTCTTCAGACTCGTCTTGATGGCATTTGTTAGGCCAAGGGCGATTATTCGTGTACAGTTTCACAGCGAGTAGCTGTTGCTGGCCGACCATCTAACGTTTGTTAGCCTACATCGCAATCTAACGTTTTTAGCCTATGTTTGTTAGCAGTCATCACCGCCTAACATTGTGTTGGCCGTCACCATACAAACACTATCACTCTTCCTTGTTTACAACACTCCCCAAGCCGTGCACCCCCCCCCCTCAATCCGCACATTGATACTGAATACACTACTGTCAAAACTGTCGGTAATGGCGTAGTGCCCACCTCCCTTTGTTTGTGGCCTCATCATAACCCAGCTCCTGGCGGTGTAGCTCATCAATAAGGGGTTATGGTGCCAGTCGTGCTTGCATGCGCTACGTCATATGGTCCTTTCTTCATCTGTTGCTCTCGAGCGAGCCACACTTAGTAATCTTCTTGATATTAATGGTAATGTTGTTGCTCGTTCTTAAGTAACTACCCTTCTGTTCAATCCGAGTTCGACGCTTTACAGTATCTATGGCGTGCTGTTATTGACCCCCATACAAACGAGTTCGTTCTTTGTTTTTTACCTCTCCTTGTTTTAACTTTTAATTAATTACCCATAATGTTTTGTTTTGACTTCTTACTTGCCCGTAACCACCTCAAACGCAACGGAAACTGGCTTGTGCTAGATTAATTAGGTTTACACATCCGGGGATTCAATGAAATGATTTTACCGCCCCAAAGTTTGACCAGAAAATATTACTTATGCGTTCTCTGGCTGTAGAGTGATAATAAATATATTTATTGTTGTAATACCATATCTATAATCCTGTAAAATGAACTAAAAAACATCTCTGTTGCAAATGCAGTAAATTCGTGTGTCGTTGCGGACTGATCCCAAGAAGATTACATCTGTCTTAGCTACGCCTATTTGTTGCTCATTATAAACTGTTTATTACTAGAACTTCTCATCACGGACAAATTATTCACCGCAACTTCGGTGTTCAAAGTAAACATTCCCGGCCGAGGTACTTTGATGGCAAGCACTGCCGTTCCCTCCATTTTGTCTTTCAGTGTTCCGAGTTTGGTGTGGGAGCGTTCGCTTCGCCGTGTCGAGGCTTTCTGAAACACTCGTCATGGTTATCCTTGACAGCGTAACACACTGATATAAAGTGGGGATAGCTCAATATGTAACCACTTGACAGCTTTTACAAAACCATGACTTGTATCGATGATGCGGTAGCTCTTACAGAGGGGATAGGCTGCATCCTTGACAGGGAGTGGGCGGTTTCGTCCGCGAGTGCGCCCCCCCTTATCCAGCAGAATATATGTTGTACGTACTACAAAGGTGTTGTTGCTCTGCTTTCCCCGCTAGGTGGTGACGAAGGACTGCCGATACCGGGAAGAACAGGTTCGTGGCGACTAGAGCTGTCTCTAGTCCTGCTGGTCTGCTAGAGCTGGCTGTTCATATCCTACTATACTACTGCTATTCAAGCAGGGTGTCACCTCAGGAAGCTGCCATGCGTTGCAGTGACCGTTGATCCGCGACGGACCACTTGCATCTATGGAAGCTATCTTGGGATGGTGTCCTGTCTTGTTCTAGTGGTGTGGTGGCGATCGAGTGTTTGTGTACGCAGAAGTCTCCAGACGATTATCCATCTATCATCTCCTCTAAATTGCATCCTACTCAACCAAGGTTTATGAATACATTGACATGAGGCACATTGGTGCTTTGCGAGGCCTCATTTGCTACCTCAACGTGGATGACTGGTTCTCACATTAAAGGTTTTTCATCGGTGTATCTCATACAAAATATATTTGATTTGCCAGCAATACTGATGGTTTAGTCTTAAGGCTATTCAACTAACATGTTTTCCTAAAAAGACGACTCTTCTGCACAGTCATCACCACAGCCCCTGTTCCTACCACCACTGTTGTTCGCACGTCAACAGCAGCACTAACTTACAATAATAAAAGTAATGGGTAACCTCAATCCATCACTAACTTCCTTCGTGATTTATTTAGTTCGATTAGCTGGAGCTGATGAGCCTTCATGCCAGACGTCGATGTAGTTGTAGCGTCCCTAGTGGCTGGCTCTTTCTTAACAGCCAATTCAAACGAGAGACAGTTGGTTCTTATGGGCACAACGTTTTACCGCGTGGCCGCCTCCATTAGCTTTGCATTTAGAACAGCCGGTCTGAAGCTGTCGCTTGGTGGTGAAACATCTTCATGTACCAACTGTCTCCCGTGTGAATTGGCGCTCAGGCCTAGACAAGTATGGCTTGATAAGTTGACAAGGGAAGCCGTCAACGGCTGTATGACAGGGTATCACGTTAGCTGTCAAGAACGGTGGCCTAGTTACTGGCTATTTGCAACCTCGTTGGTTGAGATACGGTGTTTGCATTTATAGATGCCTTGTTAGCAACGTAGTGGATGTAATTTTATGCTCTATTAATGAAATAGTATTTGGATGCACTTAAGTGCAGGAGTAATGTGGATCAGCAATGCCTAGGGTATCGGACGGATGGCTTCATGTTTCACCTTCCTTACACACGTTGATGGCCACCCACTAGTATGTTTGATCACGGCTCAGGTCATGGCTGCCTGTAAAGTGTGTTTATACGAGTGACGCCCTGTGTCCGCTGTTGGGACGGCCTCAACACTCGTTACGCAGTATCGCAATCAGTGCCCGGTGTGGCGTCTGCCGCTCATGATGCACTGTCTTATGCTACTGATTAGCGGCGGTGTTAGGCTTACTCAGGTGGTCTGGGCAGGCACACTAACCCATGTTTCCTGAGTTGGCGCACTCCTGCTAGTGTTTTGCTCATCCACGAGTGCATGCGTGTTTTTCTTTAACGATGAGTCGCACTTTTGGCTCCTAGTCCACTTTGATAGCTGACGCTGTGCACGTGTTAAGAGGCAGTTACGGTAGGTGTGTTGGAGCGCTGCGCACGCTGAATTAATTAATGTTCTGGATACGTCAAAGAACGATCTAATTTTTTCAAGCTCGTAAAAATCATCATATCCTGTACCTATTCATCGTATTTAAACTGGAGAAAGTTCAGAGTCGGAAATTGTAATCCACCGGTAACGTTCAGTTCAATCGTTTACCGAGTCTCTTGACAGATACCAGTCAACTACGGTATCATGATGGGCCATCAAACTAAGCTGAGGGATACTCCATACTGTGAACTGCAGCTGTTTCGTGTAACCACTTCGTCATGGCGTTGGTTCTTTATTAATGCTACCTTCTTACTGCGAGCGTGATCACGCTAAACCTTCGCACCCGTTTGCGCTCATTTTGGTGCACCAACAAAATCACGCACACCAATTTTGTTTGTTACAGCTGCTAAAGGATTTGTTGGCGCAACAAAAAAATGGTTTGTTCCGTCTGAGTTGGTCACAGCTACCAAATATATTTCTTAGTGTATCTGTGTCATCGTCAACCTTGTTGGCGCCCTGTGAACGACAAGGTTCACGCTGATACACGCGTACGCGAATGAGATCATTGACTAGAATGTGGAAGTCTGGAGTGACAGTCTTATTGTTTACACCAAAGAATATTTTCGTAGCTGCAACTAAACAGAAATGTCGTCCCCGATTTGTTGCGCAAACAGATGAGATGTGAGGGTGTAGTTTGGTATAACACTTGCAGTAGAAAAGGTAGTATTGATAATAAACTTCCCCTTCGGCCAGCCCCATTTTAGCTGGTGGTGTCTGTGTCATAACCATTGCAACATATGCAACTACTACCATTGCCTTATATCCATACTTGTTAACTAAACGTCCTCTGCCCTAATAGCAGTTTACTACCAGCGTCTTAATTCGTCTGATGTACTCCTTCGTAACGTCTTTCCCACCCGACGGAAGTCTCTTCATCACTTTCATGACCGCACGACTGTTACCAAACACACAATTGTTTCATGACTTGAATAGTTACTTTGTAACCTCCTAAACAAGCTATTTCAATGTTTCGACTACTTTACGACTCCATCGACTACTTCATTACCTCATCAAATGCTTGATTACCTCATCGACTACTTTATTACCTCATCAACTACTTCATTACCTCATCGACTACTTCATTACCTCATCGACTACTTCATTGACTCCATCGACCACTTCATTACCTCGACTACTTCATGATTTCATCGACTACTTCATGATTTCATCGACTACTTGACTCCATTGACTACTTGACTCCATTGACTACTTGACTTCATTGACTACTTGACTCCATTGACTTTTCGACTCCATCGACTACTTTACTCAAACGACAACTTTACTCCATCGACTACTCTTTACTCCATCGACTACTCTTTACTCCATCGACTACTCTTTACTCCATCGACTACTCTTTACTCCATCGACTATTCTTTACTCCATCGACTACTCTTTACTCCATCGACTACTCTTTACTCCATCGACTACTCTTTACTCCATCGACTACTCTTTACTCCATCGACTACTCTTTACTCCATCGACTACTCTTTACTCCATCGACTACTCTTTACTTCATCGACTACTCTTTACTTCATCGACTACTTTACTTCATCGACTACTTTACTTCATCGACTGCTTGACTCCATCGACTATTTGACGATCCCATCGACAACTTCATTACGCCATGAGCTACTTGATAACCCTCATAAACCATTGATGACTATAACAACTACTTGATGACCCCATCAACTACTTGATGACCCCATCGACTACTTGATGACCCCATCGACTACTTGTTGACCCCATCGACTACTTGATGACCCCATCGACTACTTGATGACCCCATCGACTACTTGATGACCCCATCGACTACTTGATGACCCCATCGACTACTTGATGACCCCATCGACCAATTCATGACACCTCCATCAACTGCTTCTAGACTCCATCGAATACAACGTGACTCCTCCGACAACTTCACGACCCCCAATTCCTGACCGTTCCACTTCATACACCCTCTCCTTGTTCACACCCGCCCAGCGTTACCTCGACACACTCTCTTGCTCGTCCATCGCCTTTCTCCGGTTCCTCTCCTGGGTCTCCGATTGATAAGATAATTTCCATCCTCTGGCGCTACAGGCCAGAGCCTGGGGTACGGGTTCGTCAACTACGTCCGCACCGACGATGCCGAGCGCGCCATCAGCCAGCTCAATGGGTTGCGCCTTCAGAATAAAACCATCAAGGTTGGTGCTGGGGCGGGCTGGAGGTAGGCCTTAGTAGAAGCCAATGGCAGGAAGTTTGTTGGGGCTTAAGCAAGGGCTGGGGGCCGGGCCTAGATTATAGTTAACGTAGGTGCTGGGGAAAGAGCGTTGAGGCTTGTCTTAGCAGGCGGTGCCTCTTATGTGGGTGCTGAAGAATAAGTCTGAGTGTAATTAATCAGAGATCTTTTGAACGGTTCTAAGTATCTAAACCCAGCTACCTTTTGAAATTGTACCTATCAACTTCTAAGCCTATTGAAAAAAAAAAAATCGAAAAAAATGAATACGTGGCTGGCTGGGTTCGTACGTCAAAGTAGAGCACCCAACCTACTAAGTGTTCACCTCCCTCACTCATCCCCTTGCACTAAGTATTCACCATATTCTCCTCCCCCCAGGTGTCTCGTGCCTTCCCTTTCCCTGACTTTCTGTCCTCCTCGCACTAAGTATTTACCCCATCCTCCTCCCCCCCCAGGTGTCGTACGCACGGCCAAGCAGCGAGGCTATCAAGGGCGCCAACCTGTATGTGTCAGGGCTGCCCAAGAGCATGACTCAGCAAGATCTGGAGAACATGTTTAGGGCCTTTGGCTCTATCATCACATCGCGCATCCTTTGCGATAACATCACAGGTCAGTTACTCAACACCGCTGCCGATGGGCAGTCACACGTGGCACGATGTCGTTGGCCTGGTTAAAGTCTTGATCACCTAGGGGTTGTCAGGAACTCGAGTGAAACTCTACTAACAAATAAAGTTGGAGTTTGATTCTTGGCTATTTTAAAATGTACTTGCAAACTATAAATCTTGACTCTAAATGAGGTACATTTAAAAATATCCTCGAAATCCATATCATCCTCTTATTTTTGGTTCTTCTTGACCACGGTATACACCTCAGGCTTAAGCAAGGGAGTCGGTTTCATCCGGTTTGACCAGCGAGTTGAGGCCGACCGGGCCATTCAGAAGCTGAACGGATCCATCCCCGAGGGCGCGACCGAGCCCATCACAGTGAAGTTTGCCAACAATCCATCAAACAACAGCAAGGCGGGAGTGCCGCCCCTGGCCGCTTATCTCTCGCCTCTGGCGCGGCGCTTTGGAGGGCCCATCCACCACCCTGCAGGCCGCTTCCGCTACATCCCCCTCTCGCCGCTCACCAGGTGAATGCAGAACACCCAGTGCTTAGTAGGCTCGCTATAGGCCTACGGACGAAGGTGGTGGTGCTCGCGATAGTGAAGGGCATAATGACATCGCACCAATTACGTATTGGCTAATACTTGAGTACTATGACTACTTACCACGGTCGCGGTTACTATGCCAAGAGTAAATCACTAGCTACCACGTCATCTGCGTGGTCTCTAATAGTTGCCGTTCTCGAGTATCTGCTAAGGATGCCTACTAGGCTGTAGCTAGAAAGTCTACAACTGTCATTTTAAGCACCAAAGCAAACCCTCCAGCCCAAATTCAATTGGTCACGTGCAGAAAGGTTTCGCACAAACCAATTTTTTTAGTCATACTTCGAGTTTCTTCGCTGTAGAACGGATCAGAGCGCTGCAAATATTGATATTCTCGTATTGGCTTTGAAGGGACTTCGTGAAGTTTGATCTTCGATATTTGGCTGTACTCGAATCCATTGGTAAGTCGTAAATACAGACCAAAGTGACAGAATCTTACCTGAATCTTGACAAAATTCGCGTGCACTCTAAAAATAGAACCCTTTGTGTCGACGCTAGGAGTCACACTCAGAGACGCTTGATTTTTCAGTTATTCCAGCAGGCTTCCTTATCATAGCCTTCTGCTTCAGAGAGATTTTTTTTTGTATTGGTATATCGAGCCCCAGGGCCTGTAGGCGCTACTACCCTCAACTCGAGTAGCGTTAATCCCTGGTGTAATAATGCAATCAGTCATGGCCTTACTGTTACCACTGACTCATGTGTTCTGCCTTACCTTGTGACGCTCCTCAGAAGACAGATGATCGTACACAATGATGCTCTCACATCTAGCCGTGCCCATCCAACCAAACCGTTTGCCAACAATACCGGGGATTGATTTCAGTCGTTCAAATGCCGCAAGAAGGTATCTACTTGAGCCTCTTTGTTTCATCTTTGTCCCAGTACGAGTGCGGCCAAATTGTTTGGTTGGTGAGAAGAGCTGGGTTGTCGTAAAACAATGATAGTGCGTCTCTGGGGAGCAGTCTCCAACTTAAGCCCATCATCATCACCACTTCATTAAGGTCACCTTATGTTCATTTCGATCTTTTTTTCATTGTTGCATCATGACCTACCTACTTACTACCCCTGAACCACCTTTTATTGTTACTATTATATATGTGCCTTCCTCAAACAAACTCAAAGCCTTTTCTATTGCTCCCCACCTTCAATATTATAGTAATTGATCATTTCTTTGTAGAATTTCTATATTCATTTCAATCTTTACTCTACTTCATAAGTTTATTATTCATATGTATCTATTTATACATCTACCATAAATGATATCAAGTGATACTAACTTTCTGAATATGACTATATACGCCTATTTTTGGATATTCTTGAATTGTCCTAATTTAGTTTTGTTTAAAGTAGGAAAACAGCCTCCTACCCACCTACTTACTTCGTTGTAGTTGATGAGTAAAGCAATTGTTGAACTCATTTGCAGCTGGTAGCCACTCATCCTCCCGCTCACCTTAATGTTGCCTCTCAATTATGTTCTTTTCAATATTTCAATTCTCCATTCAGTACAATTTTTCACTTTTGAACGTCCATACTCTGGTTCAGTTCTTGACATAAATCACCTATTTTGACTTTCAGTCCCTGATTTTATGACACTTTTTTGTTCATTTCTATTGTTCTTGTTTTTTAGCTGTTTTGTGAGCTTTATTTTAAAGTTTTTATTTTCTTTATTTTTATTATCTTATGGTTACTTAAATCTTGTTTTATTTATTTATTTGAGTGATTGGATCAGTGTTGCCACTCGCCTACTTGGCTACCAATGGTCACTCGCTACCAATGGTCACTGTCACTGAAAGTATTTGATGGCTGTCGTGGTCCCAGCAGCTTCATTGCTCGACCTGATAACCACATCATAAGAGGCTAGTCTTAACTCATACTCATTCAGTCAGCGAGTGCACTAGTCGTTGCTCAACCACACCGACTACTACTGCCTGCTAGTCATGGTGGCTAGCAGGAGCAGCAGCAGCCGCAGCTTCAGGAGGACACCTGACTACTACACCAAAACACTGTGAAACAACAGCTCCCACTCGTCTCTTTCAGACACTCTCCCATGGTGTTCCCTCAAGTGAAAACGATAGATTCTGTGCCTGAGGAGCCCACCAATGTCGCGGCTGAATTGAAAAGCAAGTTAGTGTAAGTCTCTAAATAGCAACTCACAGTTTAATTATATCTATATATATATATATATACTTGTATCATCTACCTATCGGAATTCTGTTGTTCTGGAGCTCTCGCTTTTTCCCTTGGGGCCACCTTAGGCGCATCTCGAAAGAACTCTTTTGACTCTCGGGGCAAAGCGTCGCATAGTGCCACGTTAAAAAATATATCTTGAAGCCGCGTTCGATGACAAAGATGTTGCGACCTTCGCTTTTGACGAGCTGCGAAGTTGACGAACATATTATCCAAGGTGGTTATGGGGTGTTTCAAACGACACCTCCATTACTTCCGTCTGTCACATTGCGTCAAAATTAATTTTTATAAGCATCTCGCCTCCCTGATGGTGGTGCTAAGGGCTCCTCTGCCCTCTCCCTCTCAAAATGATGAGAGGGTCTTCAACCCTAATTTTTTTTCCGCTCTCCGAGGTCCAAGACTATCCGCCGCGGTGCGCCTTACGTTGCTTCTTCGTTTGTATATGCGAGAGTCGACAAGATGTTTTTGGGACTGCCTGTGATACTCCATATTGCTAAAATGATGGCAGTGTCTCTTTTCCACCTACTCAACAACCGTTCGCTACTCACGTAACAACAAAACCACGTTTGTAAGTTTGATTAACGTGTTTGTTGCAACCTCTTCTTGCTACCACCAGCACCATCCGCTACTACTAATTCTTACTAACAAGCTGACAATAGCTCCCCCCGTCATATCATAACATCGTTAATTCAGTCAATTATTCGTTGCTCTCCTTTTCGCTGCCCCAAAAGTTTTTTTTTTCATCTCCTTAGCAGTCTCAGGCCCTTTGGATCTTTGTACCATTCGCTAGGGCGTTCTTACACAGACAAGATATCCCCTCAACTTTGACCGCACGGCATTTTTGTCTCCTCATCCAATTTTTTTCTCATTAGCATCCGTTTTGTCTCGAGAGAGGCGTTAACACTCCCTTGTATAGTATGGAACACGGTAGTCTCAAGAGAGACGTTAACACTCCCTTGTTTAGTATGGAACACGGTAGTCTCGAGAGACGCGTTAACACTCCCTTGTATAGTATGGAACACGGTAGTCTCGAGAGAGGCGTTAACACTCCCTTGTATAGTATGGAACACGGTAGTCTCGAGCGAGGCGTTAACACTCCCTTGCATAGTATGGAACACGGTAGTCTCGAGCGAGGCGTTAACACTCCCTTGCATAGTATGGAACACGGTAGTCTCGAGAGACGCGTTAACACTCCCTTGTATAGTATGGAACACGCTAGTCTCGAGAGATTCGTTAACACTCCCTTGTATAGTATGGAACACGGTAGTCTCGAGAGAAGCGTTAACACTCCCTTGTATAGTATGGAACACGGTAGTCTGAAGAGACGCGTTAAAACTTCCTTGTCTAGTATGGAACACGGTATTCCTGGTTCCCGACTGTTGGCGGTAGGACGATGGCGAGCCTTCGCCTCCGAGAAACTGATCGTTCGTCAACCTCATGGCAGCAGACTTATGTCTTACCTCGGCTACTTGAGTCCATCTGATCCGCCCATCATTGCTTTACCGTCCATTGCTCGCTAACCAATCTTAAAACTGTTCACGTTATTCCAAATGACTGCTGCACTGCTGATCGTTGTACCTTGTTTCACCCCATCAAAGAGTAGTCTGGGGCTTCTGTCATTCACAAAGAAACTTCCTGATCTGAGAAGGGCTAGAAAGCTGAACACTTACTCCGATCATCGACCATGGCCGACAAATAGCGTCAAGAAGATACGTAGCTTTAGGTGCTCGGCTGTTGGCTTTTTTCTTTGCGCAAGTGGCAACACGATGATGATGATGATGATGATGATGAGCTGTACATCGTGCCTCAGAAAGTGCACTCATCTGCGAGAGGACTCACTCCACAAGGGGTCAGGCCCTGTCTGCTGTGGAACTTCTCCATACCATCAATGTATTGTGTATTGTGTTGCATGTTTTGGTTATTTCTAGTTCAGTTGATACTACTGCATGATGTTCTTATTTGCTGATTTTGTTTCAAATGACTTAATTGAAGTGGTGGTAATGACTACTAATATTAAACAAAGAATAATAACAATAATCATCACTATACAAATAATAATTACGATCTGATGGAAGTTCTCTTAATTCTAGTTGTGTGGCAGTGTTGCTAGTTGGCCAAAGACTTGCATCTTATCATTACACAGTTGTTTCCGTGTCCTACCATACTCTGCTGGCACCACTAACTAGACTAGACACGCATACCCTTAGTGCCGGACTGCTCAGCATCGGCTATTACTATTGTTCTAGAGCCGCAGCAACAATAGCATGCTGAGGAATGGGGGGGAGAGGGTGTCTGCCTGCTTGCTGCCGGGCCCATCTTAGCATTATAGTTTCATTATTATTGCTGCTAGTATTACTCCAACTACTACTACTACTTTACTGACCATGATCATTATTGATGTCTTTCCTTAATACTGCAATATGGTAGAAATGACAACATTCCTACTTGGCTGTGTGGTTGGCAATGCGGCTGCTCACTATCACTGCAGCTTCTATTGATACAGTACTACCCCACTACTACTGATCCTACCGCTACACCAGATGGGCTTTGATATGCGTGGAGGTACAGTTGTCAGAACCCTCTGCTCGTGGTCGAGGCCTCAGTTTGATGAAGAGGCCAGACAGACGCAGCTGCTACGCCTGGTGTTTCCGCCTTACAGATCTCAATATCCCAAGGGTTTCCTAATGCGTGGGACAACGTCGTTATTCCATTACCGTATCATTGATTTACCTGGCCAAATGCCTATTAGATTTATAATGTTACTCAAGAAAGGTGTAAGGCATCAACTTTGCCGCAGTTCAGATCAATTACTCTCGTAGTTTGATGAAAGGCATCAACTTGCCGCAGTTCAGATCAATTACTCTCGTAGTTTGATGGAAGGCATCAACTTTGCCGCAGTTGAGATCAATTACTCACGTAGTTTGATGGAAGGCATCAACTTTGCCGCAGTTCAGATCAATTACTCTCGTAGTTTGATGGAAGGCATCAACTTTGCCGCAGTTCAGATCAATTACTCACGTAGTTTGATGAAAGGCATCAACTTTGCCGCAGTTCAGATCAATTACTCACGTAGTTTGATGAAAGGCATCAACTTTGCCGCAGTTCAGATCAATTATTCTAGTAGTTTTACACTTTTCTACTTGAACTAGTCAGAGGGACGGTCTGAAAGCTGGCACCAAGTGGCGACATCATCGTCACTCCTCAATGACCAATTACCATCGTCTCTCGTTTGTCAGAAAATTTGAGGATCCCTAGCCACCAAGGCATCTCTCTCCTTGATTACGATACCACCGCTGATAGATTCCTCTGAACCACAGGCTTCCCTCATCTGTTCGGTTTGATCTAAGAACTTGCAGGAGTAACTATTTCAATCCTCCATCCTCATCGTGGCTCCCCTCCTATGCGATATAATAAGAAGCCGCATATGACACGTTTCCGCTCCGTAGAAGGATATTTGCCCCTCCCCCTGTCAAATGCTCTGAACCGTGATCCATTGAAGCAGTATTGTCTAAACAGATTCTTTTACCGCCAGATGGCTGTAGGTATGATGTAACGTCAGAATGGTTGAGGATCAGCAATGCCCCCCTCATACAAAACGGAAGACCTTTGTAAATTGAGGTGGGACTGAATAATTTTTTCTTTGGTTCCACTCTGATCTACTTTTGTATTTCAAGTGACTCCATTGAAAGTCGGCGAAATGTGCTAACAGAAAAAATGTAATCTCACTTGGATTTTGAGTGGCAGAAAACTAAAACGTGTTCAGTCCCACCTCTAGATACCAAGGTCTTTCGTTTTCTACTAGGTTCTTCATAAAATTACACTCGGACGTTGCATTTCATTTAAGATAGGATGGTTTGACCATGCTTCAATGAACCATGATTTCTAGGCTAGCTCATTCCCGCGGGTGACAGATTCGCTTGCGAGAAGGTCGTTTTTCCGCGTGCCGGCTTCCGGTTAGCTGTTCTAAACGCACAGCCTGTCACAGGCTGCTCCGTGGCTAACGTTGTCCTCGCAGGCATCAACTGCCTCCCATTTGAAAGGGGTCTCACCGACACACTTGCTCCATCCGATGCATCTGTGGGTTTTGTCTGGCCTCACAAGCTGCAACGAACTCGGAAGAAGTACTCGGTCCCAAATTGAGGGCGAATGGGATTATCGTGTCCATCATATAATTGCTATAATAGCGTTGCTGGGATTATTATCCCCATCATAGGATTGCTTTAAGGACTCGTCGGTGAACAAGCGTCAGATTAACGTACGCTCCCTTGCTAGTAGTTGCCATCAAGTTGGCTCATCTCCTCTTGTTGCAGCGAGCAGTATCCAGACTATTCGCTTGCGTTGAGCCCACTGCTTCAAATATTTCTTGATACCTTGTAATTGCTAAGAGGAAGGATTTATGAATGCCGCCAATGCTTCTATACACAATAGTAATAACAATAATAGTAATATCATTGCTGGGACAGAATGAGGTTTGCCCTCCCTCCTCCCCAACCTCATTTCTCGTGCGAACCTTTGATTTAACGATCTTAAGCCGTATCCAAAGATCTGATAAATAGCAAGATGGGAAACAGGTCCACAGCTGCTCCAATCTATTGACCTGCTGTATTTGTGTATCCACTTCATCGCGCTGGAGAGCGCCGTGTTTCAGATCTACTAGAGAGTGGATGTTTCGCAGGTTAAACGAGTTATTGAACTTTTGTAAGCTTCATCCCTGAAGCTGCCTGCCCATGATGCATCTGAATTATCGACCTGCCTATTACGCGGCTAACAGTCGGTCATGTAAGTCGAGATGCAGAACGGCCATCTGAAGGCAAGTCACTCATGTTGAACAGAAGTTTCTCCTCTTGCTATGTCAGGGTCTTTGGTGCGACGTACGTTGATTATATCACTCGATTGATAGTAGTAGTTGTGATGCTGCTGCTGAAGGTGTGTTGCTGTTCCTGACTACTAATGTGTCCATCTGTGTTGTGTGTTGTCTGCGCCCTAGCCTCCTCCGAGCGCCCGTGTGTGGCTGTGATGACGGAGTGCTACTGTAACTGCCATCCACTTCATCTTGCCCTAACCTAACTAAGCCAAGGATTGTGTAGCGAGACCAGTCCTAGCAGAACCCCTCTCCCCCTCTTCCCTAAAACAAAATTGTCAATTCCTGATTTAATAACCTAAAACCGTTCATTCACTTGGTGTTGTCATACTACACAAGAACTTTGTATTGTAAACTTTATTACTCCTTGCTTGGTCAGCAGAGACTTGACTTGTGTTTTGACGAGTGGGAGAAGAGAGGACGGTTCACCTTGAGCCACAGGCAGGCTACAGTTTCCTTCAAACCAAGCAGAACCAACCTTATCATGAATTTGTAGGTAGCTATGTGGTTCTATTCTTCAATCATAACTTTCAACTTCACAAAAATGCTTGTTTTTTTGCTACTTCACCTTACCGTGGGTTTGATGAGTTCCATTTTTTTACTAGACAAACTTTCAGGTTCTGCTGGGTACAAAGAACGAAGCTTGAGCCTGGCTTGCACTGTGTTGGGTGGTGGCGGCGGTGTGTTGTTCGTGATCAAGAGGAGACGTGAGAGTATTATCCCATCACCAAAAAGGGTTGGGCTGGTACTCGCGCTGACGGTGTGTACTCCTCGCCTTTCTTGCTCGAATTCACGCACGCCCCACCCAATAACTCTAACCCATCGTTTGGCCTGATCAGGGACGGCGTT